>PGSH02009348.1:0-61249 GCA_002915635.3 Ambystoma mexicanum | reverse complement strand
CATCCCCAGTGGGAGTGTCTTCCAGAACATCATGGCTTTTCTATTTTGGCTAGGGCTACCTGTGTGTTAGCCATGTGCGTTGCTGTGACGTTGTGGTTTATGTCCACTCCCAGTTAGCACAAAGTGGTTGGTGTCCATGTGAGTCCTAGACTCGGTAACTGGTCAGGGGCAACCACCCTCAAACCCAACAGGGGGAATAGCGAGGATTTCTCCTTGTTAATCGTGATACCCGACAGTCTTGCAAATGCCCCCAATGCCTCTAGCAGGTCTGGCATATTTTCCCTTGGGTTCCCGACATAGAGGAGTATGTCATCTGCATATATCGAAATCAAGTGTACCACCCCGTCTATCTCTATTCCAGCATTTCCGTACTTCACCCTGAGAAAGACAGCGAACGGCTCCAGAGCCTGTATATATAGCACATGGGAAAGTGGCCATCCCTGCTTTGTACCCCTGCCGATCCTCCACCCCTCCGAAATATGCCTCCCTGTTTTTACCCTTGCTCTGGGGTCATTTTAAAGAAGCCGAATCCAGCGGAGGAACCCATCCCCTATCCCAAAGTGGGCAGGAGCCCCCAAGAGCCACTCCCAGTTTACTGAAATGAATGCCTTAATCGCGTCTAGTGACGCTACCTTGCTTTCCCCCTAGTCATGGGTCGTGCACTCGATTACGTGGTGGAGTCTGCACAGATTCCATGTCGTATTCCTCCCTGGGACATATCCTGTTTGGCCTGGGTGCACCAGCGCGGCTAGGACCCGCTTGAGTCGGTTTGCTAGGGCTGCTGTCAGGATTTTGGAATCCTGATTGATTAGGGAGATTGGTCTATAAGAGCCACACTCGAGAGGCAGCTTACCCAGTTTCAACATGGGTATAATAATCGATTCTGACAAGCCCTGTGACAACCTTCGCCTCTCATATGCCTCCTGAAACATCTCCAGTAGCTGTGGGGCCAGAGTATCTTTATATTTCTTATAAAAGTCCCTGGGTAGCCCATCTGGACACAAGGATTTGCCTGTTGGGAGGTTGGCTATCACTGCAGTCAGCTCCTCAAGCGTGAATGGCGCATCCAGTGTCTGTGCCTCATCCTCTGATAGTCTCTGGAGGGGAATCTCCCCCAAGGCGTCAGTTATATCTTCCCCCTCCACTTCTTGTTTCCTGGAATATAGTTCTGCATAGAACCGCAAGAACACCCCATTAATCCCGTCCTGAGTCCTCACTTCCTCGCCTCGTTCATCCCTAATAGCGGTTATTGGTTCATGCCTGTTCTCTTGTTTAGTGAGCCAGGCCAGGAGCCTGCCCGGCTTATCCCCTTCAGTGTGTAGCATCTATATGTACTTCCCGTAATCCAATTTGCCCAGTTTCTCCCAGATCGAGCCACACTGCAATCGCAGCGCTATAAGCTCCTCCGGCTCTCTCCCCCTCTCCCGTGCACCTGCTTCTGCCTGTTCTATCTCCTTTTCTACCTCTCCCAGTTCAGCCAAAATGGATCCCCTGAGTCTGCCCGCCTTCCCTATTGCCGCTCCTCTGACCACCACTTTGAAGGCTTCCCAGACCAGTCCGGTGCTATCCACACTCCCCACATTATGATCAAAATAATCCTCTATCGTCTCTCTGATATGTCCTTGAAAGACCTCATCTGTCAGCGCCTCCGCCCTCAGTCTCCAAGTGGGTATGGGGGCACCTCTAAATGTGTATGTCCATGTTGCTACAATCGTGGAGTGGTCAGATAGCATCCTTGCCTTAATGTGTATCCCTGTGAATTCCCGAGGGACTCCCTGCCCGTGAACATGTAGTCAATGTGGGTGTGTATACAGTGTGGGCCGCTAAAGTGTGTGTATCCCCTGGTATCAGCATGTACCTTCCTCCAGATGTCTTCCAGTTCCAGCTGGTCTAGAGTCTTCTGCAAGGCCCTGGCCGGCGGAGCCGGTTTTGTCTGCTTGCTGTCAGATCTGTCCACCTGCGGATTCAGCGTGCAGTTGAAATCTCCTGCCCATATGAATGACGCTCCTCTGTAGGGGGCCAGCCGGGGTGTGATCGTCCTGAAGAACTCTGTCGCATCGTGGTTGGGGGCATATGTGTTAATCAGGCACACCTCTTTGTTCTCCAACATTCCATGTACGATCACCATTCTGCCTTCCCTGTCTCTCTCTTGTCTTATTAACTGGAAGGGGACACCCAGAGCCACCCATGTCAGAACTCCTCTGGCATAATTCGAGTATGTTGAGCCATACATTTGTCCTCCCCACTTCTTAGCTATCTTGCTTTGCTTTTCCGCCGTTAGGTGCGTTTCTTGGAGCATAGCAATTTGTACCTTTGCTTTGTTCAGCCAGGCATAGACCCTTAGTCTTTTGACGTAGGCGTTCAGTCCCCTGACGTCCCAAGTGGCTATGACTGCCCCCTCATGGCCCATTTATTTGTATTGTCTCATGGCCCATCTGTTCCCATCGGCCTGTCTATCTGCTGGTAGTATTTTGTTCCTTCAGCCACTTGTTTCATTCTCTTATGGTGGGTCTGTCTCTCCTCCTTCATACCTTGTCTTACACGTATGAGTCCATTGCGAGTGTGTTGCCTCATTGTTCCCTGATAGCCATCATCGAGATGAGTGTCTATATGCCTGCCATTTGTGCTTCGTTCCAGCTGCTTGGTGCTTCCTCCTCCACTCGTGCCTGCACTCCTCCTAACTAACCACTCTCTAACCATAACTATTAAAGAAACACCCAGCCTCCCTCCCTCTGCTCGGGCTCTGCTGCTTCTCTTGCTTTGCCCTTCGAAGTGGGGCTGGCCCGCGGTAGCGTCGTGCCTTTGAACTGGCATCCTAACTAACAAAGTCTTGGGGACGCGTGTCCTGTCACCCTCTGTGGAGGTGCCATTGTCCTTGCTCCTTTAATTATGTTCCATCTGGTTTATGCATTGCTCATGATGTCGGAACCTTCTCTTCCATGGCAGTTTCATTCTCATTGCCCCCTGGGTAGATTTGCGTTGTTGTTGGCATTCCTGGGTCTCCCTTGCAGGATGCCCTGTTGGTCCATCCATGCTTGGGCCTCTTCTGTTGTCTCGAAGAAGTGCGATCTTCCCTCCCGTATTACCTTGAGTTTCGCCAGGTATAACAGCATGTACCGTATACCCGCTTCTCTGAGGCGTTCCTTGATGGGGCCATATCGTGCTTGTTGCCTCTGTACCAGGATTGTGTAGTCTGGGTAGATTGTTACCCTGGAGGAGTTCGTGGAGAACATCAGTATCTTCTCTCGATCCTTGAAATTCCTGATCCTCGCGATCATTGATCTCGGAGGGGCTCCAGGTTGGGGCCTTCTAGTCTGGGCCCTATGTGCTCTCTCTACTGCAAAGCCTTGGGATAGTACCCCCACTCCAATCTCCTGGAGCAGGAGGTTTTCAACGTAGTTTGTAGGGTCCTGTCCCTCCTCTCCTCCGGTAGTCCAACGATCCAGAAGTTATTCCTTCTAGCCCTTCCTTCTGCATCCTCCGCCCTCTGTTCTAGGACCTTGACTCTCCGTGGCATGTCTGACATTTGGATCTGGGTTGCTGCCACATCCGTGGTGTTTTGCTGCACCTGTTGCTCCGCCGTGCCCACTCAGTCTGCCAGGGTCCTTACGGCTTGCCAAAGGAGGCCCATGTCCACCATTACTGTGTCAATTTTGTTCTCTATGGACGTCTTTAGGGCTGCTTTTGCTGTGTCCAGCTTACTCTCCAGAGACGCCTTCAGGGCCATTATAGCTTCCAATATCGGGCTCTCGGCTTCTTCCTGCTGCACTGCACTAGACGTGGCCATCTTTGCCTCTGACGGTGTGGGCTGGCCTTTGTTCGATATCCTAGTAAAGGATTCGATGCTTGACTGTATGCCTTTGATCCCTTTCGCTTTGCCAGGCATTCCTTCTTTGGGCGGGTTGTATGTCCTCTCTTCCAGTATCTTCTCCAGCTGCAATTTGCCCTGAGCACCGCGATTTCATTCCCGGCCCAGTTTTATCCCTCCATCAGTAGATGTCAACTTTGTACCTTCGTACCTGGGCCTTCTATTTCTCCATTTTCCAGTGAATGGGTAGCATCTTCCCACATCAAGCAATGACTGTCGCTCGTACCTGCTCAGGCCGTGCCGGCCGTGCCCGGGGTGCTGTGCTAGTCTTTGCCCTGTTTGGGTGGTTTGTCCTTTGTAAGTCCCACCAGTGTTCAGTACTCACTGCCGATTTATACTCCTCTGCCCAGCTCAGCAGGTGGCTAACAGTCCCCCTCATCGACCTGCCCCATCTGTCATTGCTGCTCGCCACAGAGTGGGCGGTGCTCCACTCTACTCGTGCCCAGGGACCTTCACCCGATAGCCCTGTCTCACGTGGTGAGTGAATTGTGTCCTCCCACATCTGCTGGTGGTACCTGCAATGCCGCTCCTCTCCCCCACCAAAGTGTTATGCGCCGTGGGTGTGTTCCCTCTGGTGGTTTCCTTTTATTACTCTTGTTGTTGGTGTTCCTCGCTCAGGCAACCGTCTTATCCTTAATCAATTCCGGGTGCTCACTTGGTTCTCGTGGCCAATGATATGCCTCTAAAGCCCTGGTCTGTCTGCTCCCGGCTGCTGCTAGAAAGGTGTTTTCAGGCAGGCCTCCTGCACCTCTCCCTCCGTGGTTGATCCCCTACAAGCCTGTCTCCCGGGGCTTTGTCACTCTGCAGCTGCTGTTTAGGTCTCCCTCTCTTGTCCCTCCTATATGCCGTGTTTCTGCAGCATGCAGGTGCGTTCCCTTTTACAAAGTTCTTGCCCTCCTTCATTCAGGGCTGTTGGCAGTATTTGATGGGAGCAGCTGCCCTCCTTATCCACCTGAATGCTCCGTGGCCGGAGGGCGTCTCTTCTCCCGAACCCCTGGAGTAGCATGGGGGCCTGTGTGCTCCAGGGGGAGGGGCACCACTGCTCTGTCCTCTGCCTGCACCCCTCCGAGTTGCGTTCGCCTGGGGGCCGTCAATGTTATGGCAGGGTGTAACCCGCTCCT
Organism: Ambystoma mexicanum; assembly: GCA_002915635.3. Lineage (NCBI taxonomy): Eukaryota > Metazoa > Chordata > Amphibia > Caudata > Ambystomatidae > Ambystoma > Ambystoma mexicanum. Next base: position 56,260 of record PGSH02009348.1, on the reverse strand, counting down.
CCTCTGGGTACGTGCCCGCTCTACTAGTCAGCACCCCCCGACCCCCGATGTCCGTCCTCTTCTCCCTCCTGACTTCTCTTGGGTCCGGCAGGTCACTGCCGTGTTCCGGCTCCTCTTCCTCGCCCGTTGCACGTTGCAGACTTGCTGTGCACCCCGGAGTGGGCTTGTGGTGTGACAGGGGTCTTGTACGTTCCGTCCTTCCCCGAATGATGCAACTGCCTTATTTTGCCATGTGGTCAGGGACGTTGGCGAAGCCGGTGTCTCCGGTCCTCGCTAGCTCCACTGTAAAAGCAAAAGGAAATATCGAGGCTGAGTACCCCAAAAGGAAATACACCAAACACGGGCTTATAAAGATTCAAAGATCTTTATTCTAAAACTGTATAGTTACAAAGAAACAAAGTCAGATAGCTATCTGGCCCTCAGTACATCACAGCAAATATCAGCCCTTTCAGTGTGAGAAGTGAGAGGTACTGGACGTCTAAACAGTTGTACATTATATACATTTCCATTCATGATGTCCAGCCCCTCTGCAGGTTAATAATCCATGGTCTAGAGTTTGTGCCGAGTTCACTTCTGGCTTGACTGACAATATGCACATGGATCATCCTCAATTCACATACAAACAAGTTACAATGGCAACAGTGTATTCTTGGATTTAACAATAAGCCTTAACACATGTCCTTTACAATGCAGTTCAGCTAGTGTCCACGTTCAGTATTTGTTCAACATTGTAGTCGATGTATGTCCGCGGATCAGACTTATTGGTGCAGACAATCCTCTGTCTACAAGTCAGGCATGGGACAAGGTCTCTTTACTTAACCCAAACATTCGGCCAACGGACAGCTTGAACATTAACTTCAGTACAAGGTTCAGGACGGCTCAATTACAAGCGGGAAACACTGTCCACCATTTTAGAACACAGAGTTACATTGAAATAAAAATAAAAATGGCGGATGGACCTAAAATGGCGGCAAAGTCAATCTAGAATCGAAACTGTGCAACGCGGTTTTCTTCACAGAGCGACTGGGCTTAGGCCAACATATACAATAAAGGAGGCATGATATCCCGTTTAACAAACCCTCCTTCTGGCCTAAGCCAAGCGCTAAACTACTTCTAGTCACTTTACGAGTAACTCCACGTCTCAATGTCCATACATCCTGAATCACTATCGGAGCTATTGATTGCCATGAGGTCAGATACTGAGATTTCCTTCAGCACAAATTCATTAGACATTTTCTCAGGGGCGTATACCTTGTGTCCTAATGTACCCATCGCTTGTGCACAACATCCTCCTAACATCGAACACATACCAGGAAGACATTGTATACAGCAACAGAGAAACAAATACCTAAAATAATCAGCAAGACCGAAAGTAGCTTCCATCCCCAAGATCGCAAGAAGTCCCAGAACCAAGCGCTAAAATCCCAGTTTCCCTCAGGAACATGCACTTTTGAGCTAAGGACGTGCAGATTTTGTATTGCCCTAAAGATAGTTGGAGAGGAATCTGACACGAAAATACAGCAAGCGGACCCCACTAATTTACATACCCCACCACGCTCAGCCAGGATGACGTTCAATGCCATCCGGTTTTGAAGTGCCACTAACCTTATTGCTTTTTGTTCTAAAGTCATGTTATAGAGTATGTCAGTGGTCCGGTTGATGGTCCTCTCCAGTACTCTCGCTAGCCTTCTGATATCCTCAGAGTTCAGTATTTTCCCCCAAAATGGTATGAAGGATTTTGCTACATCGCCCAGAACTTGTGCTGAAGTATCGCCATTCTCGTCCCGCCTTGGACGAGCCTTTGAAATTTCTACAGTGCTAGCAATGAATACCCCGGGTAACAGAATCCCTAAATAACAGGTTCCCTGCCAATCCCTAGGTAACCATGGGAAAGCTACATTACCGCAAACAAAGTAGACAGGTTTGCCTACATACAAAGGTCTGTCCTCACTGGTCAAATTCGCAACGTTGGCGCAACCCTTGAAATCACCCATTGACTGAGTACCATTCCTCTGTATGCAGAAAGAAACTGAATCGGGGCTGTGGTTAACTGTGTAAGAAGGTGGCGTGGCATCCCTATTGCCTATAGGAGCCATCTTGAAAGAGATCAAAGATTGAAAAGGACGGGACAGTCTATCAGAAGGCCTAATAGAAGCAACATTAGGCTTGCTCCTATTCGCAAAGAGTGAGCATCCCAGGGGCGTTAGAACACGTTTCTCAAAGTCGTTCAAGTTAGTTCCATAAAAGTTCCCCGAGATGCTATCATTCCATCGGCCAAAGAATAGTGCCCTTAGAGAAGCATAACATGCAGTAGTCAAAGGTAAAGGATGAATACACCAACCAAGCCCCTTATCCCTGTGTTGCGTAAATGCGAGCAGACCCAACAATTGGACTTATCAAAAATGGCATGTGTGGCATTCATAATGAGTAATAGAGTATTGTTATGGTAACTCTGTCTGTGCTGAGAGTCTCTAGGAGATAGAGTGTGCAGATGCACGAAAGGTGTAGAAACAGTAGGTACATTTTCAGTGGGTAACAGATTTTCAAGCGGATGTACTTCTTCCAAATACCAAAATCCTAAGGCAATGACTATTGTGAAACCAGTTAACATAATCACAAGACAACAATACGTTTTCGGGCCCATGCATTCGATTGTTCATTTTTACGATCGGTCACACAGTCTCTTATCTGTTCCGTATGAGTGGGAGCGGTTGCAGGCATTGTTTCTTCAAATGAATACACCAAAGTTAATGTGCTTGCGATCTTCAGATCGAGCGTTTTCTTAGTCCTTTCCCAAACCCTAGCCAACAGAATCCCCTTACGCCAAAGGAACAGTTGGAGAGTGTGGAGATGAAGCAGCTCAGGGAGAGTCTCTGACGCACTCTCGATCTCGTTTGATGCTTCATGATCGTTGGTTACGGTATTGGTAAGGGTTTCTGTGTCTTCTGTATCGTGTGGCAAAGGGAAAGAAATCCTCTTGATGTGGGACGCGTGGATCCAGTGCTTCCTGCCCTCCACTCGCACAGCGGTCTGTGTGACCAGGAGAACTTGATGTGAACCCCGCCAACGAGGTGCGAGGCAAGATGATCTTTCAAATGATTTAATCAAGACCCAGCTACCTGGCTGTATGCCATGGCCTGGGCCCTCATATTTAATAGGTAGAGCTTCTCACACCTGTTGGTAAATCAAATACAGATTTTTAGTTAACTGTCCACAGTAATCAGAAAGAAGTTCATGTTCAATATCACGTAGCGAGCGGGGCTTAGGAAGGTTCCAAATGTTAGCTGGCCTACCCATGACCACCTCAAATGGAGAGAGCCCAGTCTTAGTTTGAGGGGTCGTTTCTCATGGACAATAACAGGATCGGTAAGGCGTCCGGCCATTTCAGTAGCAAGCTTGTTCTTGATGATGCCGTTGTGTCTTTCTACTAACTCAGCACTCTGAGCGTGCCTAGCCAAATGGAACCGTTTATCGATCTGTAATCCTGCGCATATCTGCAGAATTACAGCAGGGATAAAATGTGGACCATTGTCCGACCAGATGACTCTTGGCAAACCAAACCTAGGAAAATATTCCTTCAGCATGGTCTTCGCCGTTGTCATTGCTGTGGCATCTTTGACAGGAAAGGCTTCAACCCATTTACTAAAAGCGCAGATAACCACTAGTACATATTGTAGTTGTTGCAACGCTCCATTTCAATAAAGTCAAAATGTATCACCTCGAAGGGGACAGAAGGTGGACCAAAGCTACCCCTAGGAGTCGATGTGCCCTTTCCCACATTATGCTGCAAACAGATCATACAACTTTGGACAAAGCGTTCAGCTACTTTGGAGATTTTATCATTCACCCACACATTTTGCAACATTTTGGTAACTTTTCGTGCACAAATATGGGTGGGACCATGAGCCATAGCGACCATCATCGTAATGTATGCATCTGGCAGTAACCATTTCCTTCTACTTTGTCCACCCAACACCCGTCATCATCCAATTTTGCCAAACCCTCAGCCCATTTCTTAGATTCCTCTAAGTGGCATCAGCTTGAATGTTTTTCACAGATTCAATACCCTCATCCAAAGTACAGGCATTTGTGGCTTCCCTTGAAGTATACATTTCTGAAGAGAGATCAGTGGCAGTCTGTTTGGCTATCTGGTCAGCGAAAGCGTTCCCTTTTCCTACATTATCTATGATTTTCTGATGCGCTGCGCATTTCATGATTGCTAACTGAGTAGGGAGTGCAAGCGCTGAGAGTAACCGTACTATCAAGGAGCCATACTGGATTTTAGTGCCATGTGAGGTCAAGAAACCTTCGTTCTGCCCAAAGTCTGCCGAAGTTGTGAACCACCCCAAAAGCATACTGACTGTCAGTATATATATTTACTGTAAGCCCTTCGGAAAGTTCACAAGCTCGGGTCAATGCTATAATCTCTGCGGCCTGCGCGGAGTTATGCGTGATTCTTTTGGTCTCCACAACCGTGCTCAATGTGGTGATTGCATAAGCAGCTGTGGATGTACCATCCGGAGTTTGAAACAGGAGCCATCACAAAACAGCTCCCTTGTGGATTGTTCAAAGGAGTATCTTTTAGATCGATTCTGCCTTTTGTCTCTTGTTCTGTGGTGTAAAGGCAGTCATGTGACTCTTCGTCACTGCAAGCAGTACCTTGCGGGAAAGGTAAAGTTCAGCCGGATTAAGAACACAACACCTCTTTATTTTGATGTGCGGTGCAAACAAGATCAATTCGTATCTCGTTAATCGTGCGGAGGTGAGGTGTTGCGTTTGTGTTCTGTTTAATAGAACATCTACAGAGTGAGGTACCATCAGGGTTAAAGCATGGCTTAGGACCATTCCCTCGCTCTGTTTTACAGACGCAGCAGCAGCAGCGACAGCTCTCAAACATCTTGGCAAAGCGCATGCAACAGGATCAAGGGCGGAAGAAAAGTAGCCTGCACGGCCTATTCTTCCCTCCATGTTCCTGCGTTAATACAGCCAAAGCACATCCATCACGTTCATGCACATACAACACAAAGGCTTTTCATAATTTGGTGTGCCCAAAACTGGTGCCGAGCACAGTGCAGTCTTGAGCAGATCAAACGCTTGCTGGTGTTCCAAGTTCCACGGCAATGGCGAAGAAATGCCCTTCTTCGTCAAAGCCAACATTGGTTTAATCACTAACGAGAAGATTGGGGATCCACTGCCTACAGTAAGAAGCCATTCCTATCAAGGCTCTGACTTCCTTCTGTGTATTTGGGACAGACATGCTAGAATTATTTTTATCCGTTCAGGCGTCAACCTTCTTCCCTCCTTTGACAGGAGATAGCCTAAATAGGCGACCTCCTGTCGACAATATTGAAACTTTTTGAGTGAAGCTTTGTGTCCATGTTGTGCTAGGTGAATAAGCAACAACACAGTGCCCTCCTTACAGGCGCTCTCTGAGTCAGCAGCTAAAAGTAGATCGTCTACATATTGAAGCAGTGTACAAGTGAGGGCAACTCAAGTGTGTCGAGCTGCTCTTTCAAAGCCCTACTATAGATGCTAGGACTTTCGTGTAACCTTGCGGCGCACGGGTAAAGGTAAACGAGCGTCCCCCTAAGGTGAACGCGAACAAGTATCTACTGTCCTTGTGTATAGGAATACTAAAGAAAGCATTCTTTAGATCCACAACACTAAAGTGAGTAGCTGAAGCCGGGATCATGGTTAATATTGTCGTCACATCAGGCACAATTGGAAATTGTGGAGCGACAATCTTATTGATGGCACGTAAATCAATTATGAAACGAAAAGGAATTGCATTATCGCCTTTTTTGTACACGGGCAAAATCGGACTATTGCACAAACTACCTGCAATTTCCTCAATCACCCCTCGATGCACAAAATCGGAGACTATGCATTTCAAAGCTTGCTCACCATCAACCGAGATCTTATACTGGGAATACGTGGCAACTTTACTCCATGTTTCAAAATAATCTTAACAGGCTCAATTTGTAAACACCGACATCATTGTCATCAATTGCCCACAAACACTCCGGAACATCACTAAATTCCGGCGGCAAAGGTCTGGTCAGAACTGAGAGACAGAAAGTTGCTGTGGTGAAATCGTCAAACGCACTCCATCAGAAGAACAATGAATTACCGCATTTAATTCCTTCAACAGATTCAACCCCAACAAATTCTCTCCACAATTCGTAGTCAAAGAAATGGACAGTGGTCCGTAAATGGACCCAAAGTAATCGGTACCGGCGAAGAAACCGGACAGACACTGGTGTGCCAGAAAACCCTACAGAAACATTGGTTTGCCCTGACAGTGGAATGTTTGGAACCCGTGAATGGTCAATGGAACACTTCTGTGCCCTGTATCTATCAAGAATAGATGTTTCCTATTTCCCACTATCATCTCAACGTAGGGACCTTTCTGATTAACGGGAATAGGCGTCGGTTCCAAACCCTGCTTCGGGCAATCCTAGCGAAACAGAATGTCGTCAAAAGGAAGTTCTTCAGAGAGGTAAGCAGCAGAAGGATGATCAAAAATGTTTCTATTATCCACACTTGGTGCCTGATTATCCTGTGAAAAAGGTTGCTGTGAATCTTGCGAAAACTGACTTCTACCAGGACCCCTGCCCCAGGGCGGCCTCTGGATCGTCTACCCATATTACCAAATGTGTTATTCGACCTCTGCTGGAGGATCGGGCATTGTGCACGCCAATGACCCTCTTGTCTGCAATAAGCACACTGGTTTATGTTTACAGGACCCAATGGCACATTTCCCTGTGGAACATACTGACCCCTAAATTGCGAATTACCCCCTCTAGGGCCTCTAACAATTTGCTGTAATAGAACTTTTGTCTTTAAGTCTCCTTTTCTCTTTTCAACTCTTTCTTTTTCGTTATTGACACGATTCTCATAGTACTGAGCCATATGCAATACTTCTGACTGAGACTTAGCTTGCCAAGCGCTCTCTGAAGACATAATTTGCGACTGGATGTCAGGCAGCAATCCACGCACAAATTTGTCCACAAATAGTCGTTTCCCAGACTCTGTGCTCAAATCTTGTCCACTGAAATCTGAAAACACTTGTTCGAACCGATTAAAGAACTCGGTAGCACCCTCAGATTTCCTTGGACACAGCAGTAAGTTTGTCCCAATTAATCCTTCTTTCAGGAATTATAGCTTTTCAATTTTTAACTATTCTATCAGGCAAAGTCAGTATTACCTGTGGCGGTCTCTCGCCAGCTGGCCTTTCTCTATCTAGTCTAACCATATTATCCCATGTATCTCCTAACCCTGGTACATCGTCTACAGTCCTAATCTGTTTCCACAAATCAACAGGTAGGAGTACGGGAAATAACAAATCAATATCGCTTAAGGTAAATACTGATGATTGCAAGACAGACTCTATTTCTTTGTAGAACCCTGTCGGATTCTTCCTAATATCGGGAATAGATTGTTTAATGGTGTTCACTTCCTGTCTCGAGAACGGGACGTGAACAAACTGCGACACATAATGTGCAGGAATATCCTGAGCAGGTGTACCTGCTGCGACATTAGCTGGAATCTCAACTTTTGGGACAAATGTCGGAGGAACCTCTCTCATAGGCAACTGAGAAGTAGGCAACTCCGAACGCTTACTGAGCAACAGAGCTAAATCGAGCGCTAAAGCAGCTGAAGAAGTGTCAAACGAAAAAGCTCTCTTATAAATATTCAATAATTCTGCGGGACAACAAATCTTTCTTTTTATACATTCATCCTGCAGGTACTCTACCATTACCTGTATCACTTTCCTCTGCATTTCTGGCGTATACTGACTACACGTGTCATATACTTCAACAGGAGTTATCGACATGTCTGAAATCCACCTAATCGCATCTTTTGTACAAATTCGTGTTTCCTCATTTATCGATTTACGACAAGGAAAGAACCGTTTCTGTACTAACATAGCGTCCAAACTATCACCATCTACATCTTCATTCCGTAACCTTTCCAACTCCCTTCTATACTCAAAAACCCTCTCGACGTGCTCATGTACTTTCTCCGCAGTATCTCTTGAATATGCTAAAACATTCAGATCCCTCAACCCTTGTGGGAGATCTATATCATTTAATCTGTTCCACATTATACGTAAATGAACTCCCAATCCTTCAATAAAAACGTTTTTCTTATTGCTTGTTCACCCCTCTCCATGCAGTGTCTAGCCCATGCAGTCAATTCATGCTTTCTCTCTTGAGACACAGTATTATGAGTTACAACCCTCAATCCCGCTTCCCGATCAACTACAAGCGGTGCAGAACCACTTGGAAGAGGAGAGTAGGCAAATCTTGTACATTCGGTAACAAAGGTGCTATTACTGGTGCAACAGGCAAACCCATAACAGCATGGCAAAGGTGGAGGAGCAGGTGGAGGAGCAACAACAAGAGGAGGAACAACAGCCGGAGGAAGAGGAACATTAAGAGGAGCAATAGGAGGAGCAGGAGGAGCTACGGGAGGAGGAATAACAGCAGGAAGAGGAACATACGGAGGTGGCGCAGTGGCACCAGGCCTTCGTTCATTTAAAAGTTTGTCAATCAGCTCATCAGATACATGAAAGTCTTTAGAAGGATACATTTTCTGGATACCAAGTGAAAAAGCCCTATCCATATTCCTAACTGACTCAGACTGTTTATTTTGATCATATAACAACGCTTTTTCGACGTTCGTCATATGACGGCTGCATGTTTTTCCCTACTTTTAAGCTGCTGCATAGCTTCTTTCTTCCAATTCTGTAATACATCAAATGCTGCAGGTCTAGCCTTTTTCTTTAATAATATGGATTCTAAGTATTCTATGCGAGGAATTTCAAAACTACCATTGATTGGCCACTGAAGTTCGGAAGCATGTCTAGTTTGTCTGTGCCAAATATCATTAAACACTATACTACCAATGCCGTGCTTACAGTACATAGTACATGCCGGAGACCCCTCCACTGGCACCGATCGTCCAAATTCCAAAGATTTTCTGTCACTGCGGAATAACGCCCTGAAGCAGGCAGACAATTTCCCAGGCATATCAGAATACTGGTGTTACCTGGTCAATAATTGTACTCGCGAGTGCAATACGCCAAAACTAATTATCAGGATACTTAAGAATCGGGTCACGACTCACCTGATCAAATTCTAAGGAGGTCCGATCGGATTTCAAAGAACTATCAAAGGTCCCATGTGGTTGGTGATTTCGGCAAATCTGCCCGCCTCGATATATGGACCCTCGTCAAGATGCCGTCTCGGACCGCATGCTCACCGTCCAGGGATTGGGTCATGCAGTACTGCTGAGGTATCGTGTCTCATCCAAGAAAGGGGCCCCCTTTTTCACCGTACGATCCCCGCGTTGGTTCCTCGACTCGGTGCTCCAGCTGGTCTCACCGCGTTCCGTGGTCCCCAGGCTTTCCTTGTGCTGCCACTCTTCTCAGATTAGGTCCTCTGGGGTCTATGAGCCACCCACTTTGTGCAGCATACTCCTGGAGCCTACTCACTGCCCCACTGTCGCTTTTTCTCCCTTTGCCAGACGTCGCCCTCTGTTACTTCCCCGCTGCTGCGTCCGCCAGCTTGGTTCTCGGCAGTGGGATCTTAGAGAGCCAAATGTGTCCGTCTCTCACTCCGATTTTCTACCAGGAGGTTCTCCAGCTGCTGCGCTGGCGTTCCGCCGCCTGGATTTATATTTTGGCTGTGTTATGTGTTCCAGCTGGCCAGTTTGGTTGTGTGTTCTTCAGGATCTCATCAGAGCTCTCGAGCTTTGCTGCTACAACATGGCTTCCAGGCCATGCCCCTCTCTTGCCTGTAAGTATGAGGATTTAGTCTGAAATTCTTGCAGGTGGTTTATCGTCTAGGTAACCAGGAGCTTCCATATTTGTCCTTAAGGCTTTTCCATGTTAGTGGCAGTCAAGCATGTGCAAGCTTGGTATAAGTATACTTTGGCGTCTTGCAGTTCAGCTTTGGCAAAGAGTGCATCTGATAGCCGCATCAACCTTCAATGAGATGGCATCAATCTTGAGGGTCCCTATTCGCACGCCATCTGTAAAAGCAAAAGGAAATACCCCAAAAGGAAATACACCAAACACGGGCTCATAAAGATTCACAGATCTTTATTCTAAAACTGTACAGTTACAAAGAAACAAAGTCAGATAGCTATCTGGCCCTCAGTACATCACAGCGAATACCAGCCCTTTCGGTGTGAGAAGTGAGAGGTACTGGACGTCTAAACAGTTGTACATTTTATACATTTCCAATCATGATGTCCAGCCCCTCTGCAGGTTAATAATCCATGGTCTAGAGTTTGTGCCAAGTTCACTTCTGGCTTGACCGACAATATGCACATGGATCATCCTCAATTCACATACAAACAAGTTACAATGGCAACAGTGTATTCTTGGATTTAACAATAAGCCTTAACACATGTCCTTTACAATGCAGTTCAGCTAAGGTCTACGTTCAGTATTTGTTCAACATTGTGGTCCATGTATGTCCGCGGATCAGACTTTTTGGTGCAAACAATCCTCTGTCTACAAGTCAGGCATGGGCCAAGGTCTCTTTACTTAACCCAAACATTCGGCCAACAGACAGTTTGAACATTAACTTCAGTACAAGGTTCAGGACGGCTCAGTTACAAGCGGGAAACACTGTCCACCATTTTAGAATACAGAGTTACATTGGCATGGAAATCAAAATGGCGGATGGACCTAAAATGGCGGCGAAGTCGATCTAGAATCGAAACTTTGCAACGCGGTTTTCTTCGCAGAGCGACTGGGCTTAGGCCAATATATACAATAAAGGAGGCACGATATGATATCCCGTTTAACACCACCTCCGCTGGAGGGTGAGGGACATCGGTCCTCGGCTCCCGCACTGAATCTTATCCGGAGCGTGCTTACTATGCACGCCGGTGCCCTGGAGCCCCTCCTGACCGTCTTCCAGCGTTGGTTCCTCGACTCGGTGCTCCAGCTGGTCTCACCGCGTTCCGTGGTCCCCAGGCTTTCCTTGTGCTGCCACTCTTCTCAGATTAAGTCCTCTGGGGGCTATGAGCCACCCACTTTGTGCAGCATACTCCTGGAACCTACTCACTGCCCCACTGTCGCTTTTTCTCCCTTTGCCAGACGTCGCCCTCTGTTACATCCCCGCTGCTGCGTCCGCCAGCTTGGTTCTCGGCAGTGGGATCTTAGAGAGCCAAATGTGTCCGTCTCTCACTCCGATTTTCTACCAGGAGGTTCTCCAGCTGCTGCGCTGGCGTTCCGCCGCCTGGATTTATATTTTGGCTGTGTTATGTGTTCCAGCTGGCCAGTTTGGTTGTGTGTTCCTCAGGATCTCATCAGAGCTCTCGAGCTTTGCTGCCTACAGCATGGCTTCCAGGCCATGCCCCTCTCTTGCCTGTAAGTATGAGGATTTAGTCTGAAATTCTTGCAGGTGGTTTATCGTCTTGGTAACCAGGAGCTTCCATATTTGTCCTTAAGGCTTTTCCATGTTAGTGGCAGTCAAGCATGTGCAAGCTTGGTATAAGTATACTTTGGCGTCTTGCAGTTCAGCTTTGGCAAAGAGTGTGACTATATATAGAGATATGCATGAGTCTCTGTCATCTACCTGCCTGAGTCATAAGCATGTGTTTCAAGTCTACCTGCAATAAGCTAATGCATGTTCGTGTAACTTCGTGAATGGAGGGTTATGTACTTCAGGTCTAAGTGCGGCTCAATGATGGCGGTGAAGTGGTCAGTCTTTGGTCTGAGATTCGTTTGGGGTTATGAGGGCCATACTGAGACCTCCATCTTCAGTTACATATAGGCCCAGGACGCCATATAGGAAATGTATGTATTTATTTATTTATATATATATACAGGAAGAACAATGCTCTTTTGATCACAAAAGAACGTTCAATAGCTAGGAAATCAGATTTGACCGGAAGCAGTGAGCTTATTACAATGGAGTGAGTTTGAGGGACGGTCTGACCAGGTTATGAAGGGGAGTGAATGGAACGGTCAGCAAGGACAATACATACGTGGACATACACAGAGTAAGGACAACCAACATTGGACATTTCTAAGTCCAGGCAGACTGTATGGCCAGCTGTCCTCGGGATGTGATCATGATGGGTGAAGTGCTAGAGTAGAGGCAGAGGAAGCGAGGGACAGAGGCAGGTTAGAGGCGACAGAAAAATGTTAGCTAGCAGGCAGATGAGTGGTATGTTAAGAGGGTAACTAAGAGGCGAGGAGGTTGGCTTTGTAGGAAATGTCATTCTATGGAGATCAAAGTAAAATTCACAAGTTGTAAGTATTGCAAGCAATGAAAAACAAACTATAATTACACAACCACAATGATAGAATCCTAACAACAACTGAACCTTTCAGTTTTTTTACAGAAAATTGACATGAATAGAAATGACTACAAATTTAGCTTTGAAGAAATGGAAACGACTAAGGAGTAATTGAAGAACGAATTATCAACACATATATGAAAAAATGCATTGTTGAACATTTTGATCCTGAACAAGACCCAATTGCGATGCAAAGCAATTCGTGCGATTAAAGGGTCGAAAAATTTAGATCTTTGTTTATATTTATGAAGAGCGCAAACAAGGCAATGTGAACACATGATTAATATAATTTAATTAGCTGATGATTAGAGAAATGAAATCGAAATCTCAGTTTGCTTTCCTATAGGGAAATCGACAAATTATTTGTTTAAAAAAAAAAAGATAAAACAACACTTTTTGGGTGGATGAATGCGACATTAATGCACTAGAAGGCGTGAGATTTTCATGTACATATATGTCGTGTTGAGATTGTCTTTTGCTTGATCTTAAAATGTTTTGCAATCAAATTATTTCGATGAATTTGTACAAATAGATGTTGGCTATTTTGTCTTTTTGTTTGATCTTTCATTGGGGTTTTTGGAAGTAATTGAGTATAGATTTATGTTCTATTTAAATTTAATCAGAGGTAATTCTTACTTTTTGTTTAAAAAAAACCTGTATATTATTCACTAGCTCCTGTTAAAAGGGAAGACCCACTACTAACAATTGCTCCACATTAGTGGCATGAACGTCAGCCGAGCCACAGTGAAGGGTTTGCTCTCTAACCTGGGAGATGAGCATATGGAGCAACAGAGCTCTTATGCATTCATTTCTCTCTTTACTTCTAGATGACCAGGCACCAACCAAAACATGGCATAGGAGCCTCTGGCTCGCACAACACTCTCTTTTTGCCGCTCCCTGCACTCACATGAGAGCCAGTACTCCAGGTCATAAGATTTACTTTCTTTACTCGTGCCCGGCAGCGGGTGGGACAGGGACACTCGGAGTACCTCAAAGGAGCTGTGTGAGCCAAGTCGGTGAGCGCAACCCACTATTTACTAGATAGCTGTGGGCACTGTATGGGGCTAAGGTAAGGCCTTGGGCAGTGCAGACAAATGCAGTGAGGCCCGGGCACAATGGCTCTCACCTCCCTTCTTCATCCATCTGTGCCCAACAGTAGGCAAGCTCTCTTCTGCAGTGGTCGACTCACATGGAGACATGCATCAGGCTCGGGCTCACCGGTCGAACGCCCCTTTTATTTATAGGGCACGCGGCGGAGTGCAACGTCACTCCGACGCGTTCTATTCCCTTAAAGGGGCAGCACCACACTCCTCCTTTTTCATGAGGACAACAAATAACAAAATCGAACTTGGCATGACTACAGTTAAACTCTACAACACACTAACAGCATTAACCCAAACACATAGATCCCCACTGAGCCCCTTTATTCACAGCCACTCCCCTCCCCCACTGGGCAGGCCCGTCCGGGTCACACTCCGTCACGACTCCAAGACAAAGTCACTGAAACGAGCAGGTTTCCCTCACCCTGTCCTTAGGGGGTACCTCCTGCTCGCCTCAGGGATGGGAGTCCCGCTGTCAGCTGGTGTTCTCACGGGAGACCGAGGCAGGGGCTCCGAACCCCCACCCTCATCAGGTATGTCCTCAATGTCCTGATCCAGGGGCGCCTCAGTCCTGGGCTCCCCCAGTTTCTTGAAGAAACAGACGTTCCTTGTGACCGAAGCTCGGCTGTCCGATGCAGTCACCATGGAACCCTTGACTGCTATCACGTCCAGCGGCTCCGGTTCATATGTTAGCGACAGCTTCCCACGGGGGTGCCTGTTTCTTATTAGCACCTCATCCCCTGGCACAAGTTGTTGAGGTCGGAGACCCCTCCATTCGTTCTCCTGCTCAGTCCGTAGTTGCCGCTCCAGCTCCACCCATTGAGTATCAATGACTCCCGGCTCCTTTTCCCCCACATCGGGCAGCAACCCTCTAGGGCACCGCTCGAATAGGGCTTTGGCCGGGGCCACGCCCGTCGAGGTGTGCGGGGTTGTTCGATAGACCCTCAAAAACTGGTAGAGGGCCCTCTCCAAACACTGCCCTTGACCTTGTGCAATCCGGAAGACTTTGTTTAACGTGCGCATCAACCTTTCGGCCTCTCCATTGGCCCTTGGCCACAGCGGGGTGACCTTCCTATGATGCACTCCATAGCCTTCCATCAGGGCAGCAAATCGTTCACCTTGGAATGGAGCCCCATTGTCCGAGCAGAGTACTGTAGGGAGACCATGAGCCGCAAACACCTTCTCCATCGCCACCACCACATGTTCGAATGCCACCGACTGGATGAACTCCACCTCCGGGTATCTGGAGTACTCATCCACCACCACCAGGAAATGCATTCCCTGCGACATGGACCCAAAGTCTGTGTGGGCAACCTCCCAGGGACGTGTGCCGCGGGTATGTCTTCGATGGCAGGTTCCCTCTGGGCGGGCGAAGCTGCCTGGCACCACACACATGAAGCTACATATTCGTCCACCCATCTCTCAAGCTCAGGGAACCACACCTTGAGACGTAGCCGGGCTTTGGTCTTTGCAGCCCCTTGATGGCCTTGGTGTGCCAGGCCGATCACCTCATGGACTTTGGCCTGCGGGACCACGATCCGATCTCCTCTCAGCAATAGTCCCTTCTCTGAGAACGACAGTTCCTCCCGCACTCTCCACAGCTGCTCGAGCACCACCTTTGCTTCCTGCGTGTGCCCAGCCAGTGCCTCCAGGACACTCTTCCACGACCCTTGCTGCAGTGCCGCTCTGAGGATGCAGAAGCACTCGTCGCTCGCAGCCGCAACATCCAGTTCTTCGAGTGGCAGGGCATTCCAGGTTGCCGCTTCAACTACTAGCTGTATGTGATCACTGGCCTCTTCTGCACAGGCGTCGGCCTTTCCGTTCTGGCGACTCCCCAGATGGCGAGAGAGGTAGTCGGCTGCATTTTCTGCACCAGGCCGATATACCAACGAGACCCCATGTTCAAGCAGGGCTAGCATCCACCTCTCAATCCTCGCTGGTGGTTTTGAGGAAGCTGGCCAGGATCAGCAGCAGAGGCTTGTGGTCCGTCACAACGGTCACCGGCCTTCCCAGGATGTACAGCCGGAAATGTCTACACCCCCAGAGAACGGCCAGTGCTTCTCACTCTATTTGAGAATACCGCTGCTCCGTCTCTGACAGCCTTGCTGGCGTAGGCCACAGAGCGAATGCTGGAGTCCTGCCCCACTTGCGTTAGTACTGCTCCCAGGTCAAATGGGCTGACATCCGTGATTTCAGACTGCAGAGCAGGGTCGAAAGAAGGCCATTGTGTCTTCCTCTGTGAGGGCGCTTTTAATGTCCTCGAAAGCAGCCTGTTCCAATGGTCCCCACTGCCACACAGTCTCTTTTTTGGTGAGAGCCCGTAGCGGCTCAGACCTGGATGCCAGATTTTTGATAAAGCGGCCACAATAGGTGACCATTCCCAGGAAGCTTCTCACTTCGGACACATTCTCTGGAGGTCTCGCTTCCCTGATGTCCTTTACTTTCCTGGGGTCTGGAGACACCCACCCTCATTGAACATGAATCCAAAGAACTCTATGTTCATCCTCAGGAACTCACATTTTTCACAGTGGAGTGTCAGGCCCAATGATTGCAGCCTCTCAAAAGTTTTCGCCAGTCTCTGCAGGTGGTCCACTTCCGACTTGGCGAACACCAGGATGTCGTCACTGATGTTCAGCACGCCCTCTAGGTCCGCCAGAGCCCCTCTGATAATGTTTTGAAAAACCTCAGCCGCGGAGGAAACCCTGAAGCTGAGTCGCTTGTACCGGTATAGACCCCGGTGGGTCGTGAATGTCGTGATGTACCTCGACTCTGGATGCAGGAGGACTTGGTGATATCCAGCCCTGAGATCAAGCTTCGAGATGAAGCGAACCCCTGCAGCTCTGCGATGATATCGTCAATAGTTGGTGTGAAATGGCGTTCCCTCCTGATTGCCTTGTTGGGAAGCCTCGTGTCCACACATATCCTTACCGATTCGGTTGCTTAGGTTTCTTGGCAACCACAATTGGAGACACTCAGGGCGTTGGACCTTCCACCTCCTCGATGATGTCACGGTTTACCAAGTTATCCAGCTCTTTGTCCACCGACTCCCTCAGATGAAATAGCACCCTGCGGTGTTTGAGGGCAATGGGCTGCACCGACTCATCGATGTGCGGTTTCACTGGATCACCATCCATGCGACCAATCCCTTGGAACAGGCCTGCATATTTCTCCAACAGCATTTGTATGTCGGAGTATGCGAAGCTCACCAGTCGAGGATTCAGCTGCCGCACAGCTTAGTAAGGTGTTGGTACTGACGGGCATTACATAGAAATGTGCTTTGATCTTCGAGCTTCCATGCCCCACCCGAGCCACAAATGCACCATCCAGGGGAATGGGATGTGAGCCCCCAAACGTGAAAATGCGAGCTTTCGGGGTTGATAGTCTGGGGGGGCAGGGCATGGCATCATAATGTTCACGGGCCATGACGTTGACTGATGCCCCTGTGTCCACCAGCACCGATACAGGAGAGTCATTGACTGCCACGATGCACCTTGGCTGTCTTCGGCCCTTGGACTGGAGGGCATCAATGCTTGATACAAAGAAGATGTTCTCCTCTTCCTCCTCCTCATCACCGGGTTGGGCAGTTTCCTCCCCTTGATCTACTTGGGCAACGTTTGGAGGGCGAGATTGTCTGAAAAACCCAGACCGGACTGGGCCCCTCGGCACCATCACTGGCAGGGACGCTCTGCACACCCTTGCAAAATGGTCCATCACGCCACACCGTCCACATGGCCTCCCTGCAGCTGGGCATTCACCGGGGTGGGGCAGGTCGTACCCGCACTTCTGACATGCTTCTGCCTGGCTTACGCCCCTGTCACAGAATCGCCAGCGGTCTCCGGGCACCCCTGCCGCCACGACCCACAGCGCAGACCTCTTCTGACTTGGCCATGCGGGACCCCGCTTCCATCCTTGATGCACGTACCTCGGAAATCTCCTGGCAGCGGCCCAGCTCCAAGATGCGAGGAAGGGTGATCCCGGGTTCTCTCAGCACCTGTCTCCTCAACTTGCCTGAGGAGCACCCTTGGATGAGCTGATTTCTGACCATGTCATCGGAGTTGTCCCATGCACATGCCACTGACAGTCTCCTAAAACGACCATGAAAGGTGTCGAGAGTCTCATCTTCTTTCTGTTTAGTGGATAGCATGACGAACCGCTCGTAGTCTGCATTGGCCAGTGGAAGGAAGTAGTTGTGCAGGGCTGTCTTTGCTGCGGCATAGGTGGCGTTTGCGGGCTGGAGAGATTCAAAAATCTCATGTACAGCCAGTCCTGCGGCATACAGTAATGTGGCCAGCTTGCTGTCATCAATGGTTTCCATCGTTGCCCGAAAGTGCATGTCAAGGCGATCAATACATTGCTTCAACCTAGGCCCCAGACTGGATGGGGGGCCAGACACGTCAAACTCGGGGCCCTCATATGGGCCATTACTGGAGGTGAGGGTTGAAGTACTCCTTGCTGTTGTGCACCTGCCTGTGCCCCGTCCTGGTTTGCTGGATCACTCATGGGTCAAAGCGCACAAGCACCCCTTCAGTATTGCATAGGGGCCGCAACTCACCCTGCTTGATTCTTCTCCTCACAGCCACCTTGATCTTCCACCTTCCACACCAGGACCACAGCCTTACAGGCCTCCTTGATCTTCAAAACTCCCCACCAGTTCTGCACCAGTGCACACAGCACTCACCAGAGATTCCAGTAGGAACAGTAGTCCAGTGGCAGGTCACCAGATTGTCCAGCATTGCTGAGTGTCCACAAATTGAGCCAGGGAGGCCTAGGGTAGAAGTCTCAGAACAGCCAGTATCCCTGCAGTGCCTCACCTTCACTCAGTGATTTACACCTCGAAAATTGCAATAAATTGAAATTCCCAGGTATGTCCATGTAGGAATAGCATTCCGCTATTCATGTGTCCAAAAATTTTGCCTGGCACTCACAGGCCCCTCCGGAGCTCCGTGAAACATCTGTGTGTGAGGGAGAAAATGGCCGCACCCGCGTGGGCCACGCCCTCCCCCAAGCATGGAGAGAGAGATCTTTCCCTCGTTGGAGTGAAAAATGATGCAAATGTATCACCGCCGGGGCCGGGCATGTCTTTGGCCTCGTTCCCACTGTAGTGGGGAATCCATGGCCCACACTGCGATATTCCGTGAGCCCCGGCCCCCACCGCATAAATGAGACACATGGAGACATGCATCAGGCTCGGGCTCCCCAGTTGCACTGACGCGGTCGGGAACGCCCCTTTTATTTATAGGGCATGCGGCAGAGTGCAACGTCACTCGCCGCGTGCTATTCCCTTAAAGGGGCAGCACCACTGGTACTGTCTGGGGCTAAGGTAAGGCCTGGGGCGGTGCAGACAAATGCAGCGAGGCCGGGGGCACAATGGCTCTCACCTCCCGTCTTCACCCATCTGTGCCCAACAGTAGGCAAGCTCTCTTCTGCAGTGGTCAAAGTCTATGAAAAGAAGCCGTTCCCCCTCCAAAGCGCAAAACAAACCCCCAAACAAACACACCTGCTGTTTATGGGAACTTTCAGTGCAGTGCACTGAGGTGCCAGTTTCAACTTCTTCCTACACTTTTATTTTAAAACTAAACCATTCCAGAACGGTTTCTTTTTAAAAATAAAAGTATAGGAACAGTAAAACCTTTTTTATAAGTAAAGGAGCACCGCTCCCAACATCTCTTGCCCACTTCGATCACTGCTTTATGTGTCTCTGTTGGCTCACCAGGCCTCATTCATTCTGGGAGTAAACATGGGACACGAGGAGTAAACAGCTCCCCCTTTGTTGTTTTGGAGTACCGGTGCAGTGGCGGCCCTTATAGAGGGGGCTTTTCTGAATGGACCCATCAAAGGTTTAGAACATGCCTTCCTGGAAGACTGGCAGAGACAGCATTCCAGCTTCCATCGAGGCCCCCTCAACTTCCCCCTCACATTTGGCGGGCTTTTGAATATATAGGCAGCCTCGGGCCGGCACCCTTGTTACTGTTCCTGGAGAGTTGACAGGATATAAGAGCCATTTACCTAAGGTAAGGACGTGCGTCCTCCTGCTGAACCAAAACCAATGTCAGCCATTATGCGAAGTGAACAATAAAGTAAGTAGGTACACATTTTAAAATGGTTTTGTTTAAATTAGAGCGGCTGGAGACTGCCCTTTGGTGGTAGCAGTGCGCGGTAAAAATCAACATGTAATGAAATCGGGTGTAAATTCCAGTTAGAACATATATTTCTTTTTTATTATTGTGTTTTAGTCTATAAACTATTTATAGACCTTTCACAAATATTTTAATTCATTCATAGTCATTACATTTCATATTCAAATTCTTAAAAAGAAATGCACGTATCACAAGTTTTTTACATTACCAAATTTAAAAGCGTATAGCACTTAAATTTAATTCGAACATAACCAAGGTAGATTTGGAATTAAACACTTATTTACCTCTATGGAAAGCATACTTGAATTTTACATTTCAATATCCAAGTAGTTAAGCTTTATCTGTTCCGAGTTTTGTGTCTTTGTTTACTTAAGCACACAAAGACCAAGCTGACATTGTGTGAGCTACATAAAGTGGGTGGAGAAGCCTAGTGACCTCTAGATTTTAGTTGGGGTTACACCTAACATCTACCGGCATCGCCATCACAGTAAAGGACCTCCACTTTAACACTAAACTAACCGTACAGCGCACACAACTGCAGAACTAAACCTGCAGGACTGACTTCTCCAGACATTCTCTCATGCAAGTGATGGCTGCACCTACACTTGCCCCTACCCTTGCGTGGAGAAAGCTATGTCCTAGTCACAATGGTGCTTTGAATACTTGCATCATACTCTGCGCAGTCAGGCGCCCCTCCCCCATGTGCACTTGCACAAAGCTAAGGGTCGAGTGTTCGTTTTAAAGTGTCCATTCAAAATCGGAGGTGCTTTGGTTGTGCAGAAAAAAGAAACATCCGCACGAGTAAAAAAAATAGCTTTGTCTGCGCTTTTTTGTTTGTGTGATTGCTTGACTGAAGCCCTGAATTTCCCTAGGTACCGCATGCGTTCCTGGTCACTGGGCGACACCAGAGTTGAGTGGTCCAGGGGACCCATTCTATCCGGGCAGCTTCTCTCTGGCACGTTAGTCATCTTGCGAATTGAGGTCATTCCATTTTACCACCAACCATTCCTACCAGACACCAGGCTCATTGGCCCCTCTCCACAGCTACGTATCCCAAATCACTTGAATCACACAGCAACAGACCTTACCAAAATCCACCTCCTCAAACATCACTGCAACAACCTTCCCCCACTCACAACTGAGTATTAGAAACCACCACTCAAACAGACAATCACCTAACATCATAATAGCTAAACTATCAAACCCCCATCACTCTGCCATCTCACCAATCAAGTGATCTCAGAAGACCACCGTGCTTGGTGCACACCGCCCGCGTATGAGCAATGACCACTTTGTCCTGGTAAATTTGTTGTTGTAACCGTTGCTCCCACTGGTTCCCCTCAGGCCCCCTGTGGAAGCACTCTGGTGTTACTATTTACAAAAACTACAAATCGGTAAACACATCAATAACCTCATAATGCGTGAGAAAACCCTTTGAAAGGGAAATTGCTTTTCACCTTCACAGAGACTTTCCTTTACAAAATGTCCTCCCATTCCACGTCATGCCCCAGCCGCTCACCACACACAGACTAAACACATTGTATGTGGTGTAGGGGTGTCACGGTATTAGTTTTCTGACGGTACAATAACCTTCTTGCCAAATGACGGTATATCATGGTTATCGCGGTATAGCAGGTGGAGTTAACTAATCTTAACAAATATTTTCTAAAAGGTCATAAATTGACAGATTTATCATCACAAACAAAACCAGGCACCCAGGGCCAGAATTGGGCTTTTCAACATACTTTCCACTGAAATGGCTTGCTTCCACCAAACACAAACACACGTGTGGAGAGGGGAGGGGGCTGCTGCAACTGGCAAAGCAAACTGAATAGCTTTTCTTGTGGTCATTTAGGCGTTTTGCTCCCCCACTGGCTACTGGTGAAAATGAACATGTTGCCATCTTGATAACCTGCATGCCACAGATCAATGGAGGATGATGGTAGTATAAGCTTGTACACACACACACACGCGCACTCACACGCGCACGTGCACACGCACACAACACGTTACAGCCTTTAGTTTTGGTACGGCAGCAGGGAATACCGACAGATGAGTGAATTTCGCAGTGTGACTTATTATATGTAAATTCAATGATCGAACCAGGGAAATCCCCCATTGCCATATGTTTAGAGAACATTATCCATTATAAATATATAAACCAAAAGCCGCCACCCCAAAGTAAACCCTTTTCCTTCTTGGCACTGTATCTATTCTTCCTATTGCTAACATATTGATTTTGTGTCAGGCATGTGTGGTTTATGGAATGGCATTAAAAACTGCTCCAACTGAAACTACTTGGCAGACGGCACATCCAACAGTGCAAGACCAAGACTGTGCAGCACTTGCTTACTGCAGCCTTTCCAAATCAGATTGAAAAGCACACTTAACGGTATGAACGGTATAACGGTATAAACAATGTGACGGTTATTATTGTTCAATTAAGTGGTTCACGGTATCTTTAACGGTATACCGTTATACCGTTACATCCCTAATGTGGTGTGGACAGACCATAACAATCTGGCTGAGGAGCTCCACTCTTTGAATCCTGTTCTCGGATGTTCCATGATTTCTTCTCTATTAGTTCATGGAATGTCCCTGAGCTTCGAGAGCATGGCGAGCTAAAATGCAACCATGCATTGCTTGCCGCACTATCATGCTCCCAACCACCAGCTTTCAGTCTGAGTTTCTTTGTGGGTATAATGTTGATGCATTTGCGCCAGGAGTGATGCAAGACCCAAATGAATATCTGTGGCCATGTCATGTCTAGTATTCCGAAAACGGTTACATGTCTTTATATTGAAACATTTTATGAAGCATGCACTTATAAAGAAACTTTCATAACGAAAAATATAATACTTTTTTTGGGGGGATTCCCTCCTCCACCCCATTTCGCACCCCTAAAAACCCACTCCAACCATTTTGGCACAAGATTTAACCCTTTACCCCACCCCTAAGCGCATTCTTCATAACATTTTTCATTATAAAAACTCCATAAATGTCCATTCTTTATAACATTTTCGTTATAAAGACGGCACACCCCGAAAATATGTAAGAAATAACATTCATATATCCCTGGCCATTGACTACTATACTGCACTTCCCACCTAACAATGAACATGTAGTATCTGATTCCCAAAGAAGCTGTCAATCCCATGGACCTCAAGAAGCCAGCAGAAGAAAAAAAAACAGTCATGATTCCAACACATTGAAGTTGTGTACTTACCTGCAGAGAAGCAACACCCGGGGCCAGATTCACAGAGCGTTTCCCAATGGAATTGCACCATTGTAAAGCGTTTCTATGGGGAAATGAAGCAAAAAGACTGCATCTGCAATCAAGCACAAGTGTTGTGTTTCCTAGGTAGGGTACACATACACAATTAAAGAATGAGAGACGGTGGCAAATCACTCACGTGTTAGATAAGTCTCAGATGCATAATTGGGATTGCCATGCCATGTGGCTCTGATAGTTTCCCTGCCCACTGCACGAATGAATAGTTGTCATAGTCTCCAGGTCTGTCTTTGATGTTTGACTATGATTGCTCCCTTGTGTCTACAACACAGGTTTTCATATTGTTGCTGATTCGGTCCTCAAGCCCCCTGTCCCACAAGGAGGTTTCATGCCTTTACTTCTTACTGGGTGACACACCATGTACATAATTCACTCATAAAACATGTTCTGAAGAGTCCAAACAGCTAACCCACCTCTGACATAAACCCACAGCTGCACAATGCCTACCTGTACTGCTCCAGCCCTTGCCAGCTTCTGCCAGATCTCTCCTGTCTTTCCTCCAGACAAGAGATATATTTTCCATTTGAAAAGTTGTGCCATTTCTGTGGATTTAGGCTGATCCTTTTGAAGATGTTGCCTCCTAAACTAAACACCAAACTCTAGGTGAGGTCTCTCATATTATATACCCATGTGATATCCCTGCCTTTTGTCAAGGTTTATTACATGGCACACGCCAGCCAGGGAACTCCTTCCCCTACAATGAATGTAAGCGCACAATAAAACGCTTTTTATTTTTAGTATACCACAGATTCTTTTTAAGTAAGCCATTAACCCGTCTCGCACCCAACCTCCACAAACACCCTGTGACACAATGGCCTTGGAACCAGGCCGGTGTGTAGCAATAACATATTTATTAATTTATTATGCAATGAAAAAGGAAAATCAACCAATTACCCAGCCACCAATGTTGTGGCATCACGAAATGCAATAATCTCTACATAAAAAACAGGTTAAGATATACTACTACAGTTAATTCAGTTGTTTTAATGGCAGAACAGAAAAGACCAATTTACCACAATGATAGCATACTGTTACACGCTCCCCTGCAACACTCACCCCCAAACATCAATTTGGACTTGATTCCTTTGAATGGAAGGCAGTGGCAAGGAGTAGGAATATGGGACGGGGATCGGTTTTGGGTTGAAGCCCACCACCACAAGATGGAAAGCCAAAAAAAAGGAAAACCCGTTTTTGGAGCAAAATAGAAGAATGGGCTTTTACTATTTCTCACAACTGCTAGGGAACAGAATAGGAGCAAATTCGTATTGCTTACACTAAGGAGACAGGCAAAGTTTTAGAGAATACTACTCAGCACACCAGGGAAAATATAAATAGAGTAGGACAATTGGTTTTGAGAGATAGCAAGTGCAAAGGGAAAATACAGTGGCAAATGGAAATTTGATTACACAGAGGCTTACAATGATAGGTGGGCTCTGGGAAAGCGTAACTTACATTAGGAACATCGTTTTTAGTTACAATGACAGAGGCACATGACAGGTAGACTTTTAGGCAAAGGGATTGCTCACACTAATGAAACCAGTTGAGTTTAAACTGACAGATGCAAATAGGAATTAGTTTGGTAACGCACACAATACACAGACAAATTCGGTTTTCATCTCACAAGGGGAATAATTCTTTTGGGTCAACACTTTAATGACTATAACAATTAACAAAAACACTGGGAACAAGATTGTTGGTTTCAAATTTCAACAATCCCGATCCGTGAAATTCAATGGGGAATGAATTGATTTACTTACAAAAATACTAAGGATTTACACAGACACTGAGAGGTTTTTCAAAGGATATATGCTAACATACACAAGCAAACCAGAGATTCTTCAATGGGAGATGACTAAACTACACGGGCAATTGGGATTTTCCATGGTGAAATATAGGATGCACTGCTACAAAAATGAAGGGCTTATGCAATTTAGGGGTGGGGTTAATGCTACTTACATAGCAAGCCTTTGTTTAAGATTCAGGAAAGTCAGCCGGATCTCAGGACGCTCTGGACAGATAGGGCAGGGGGTCTGGTCACTCCACTTTCAAAGATGGTAAGTTTCAGCAGCCTTCTCTCCGTCCTCCTTTTTCTGTCTTCCCGGTTTTTGTGTCGCTGTCTGAGTACAGTCCCCCTTATATAGCAGAAATGACAACACTATTTTACAATCATGGGGAAGTACCCTGCCATAATCTCTGCCGCCACGATTGGACAGTTACCCTCGCTCTCTCTGCCCCGAGTCAGGATTGGTTTAGGGGTTTTGGAGCAACATATGTATTTTCCCATTAATCACCATCCTTTGTTCTCCTTTCAACTTTTTGGCAAAAGCTAGTTATGTATCATAACTTCATAATTGCACTAGCAACTGCCATATGAAACATATATAATGTTTTAGCTGATCATGGGAATTAGATAAGCCGACCGCCAAATCCGTACGAAGTAGCATGGCCATTTGTCATATTTTTCTTGTTTTCATAAAATGTATATTAGTTATGAATATGTAAGTTATCAAGCATATTGCTAATTTCATTTTCCACCTTTTCACCAACTCTCAGATTTGTCATATGTTCAGATCAGCCAGAAACCTAGTCTAACTGGCCATTACAGTTCCCAGAGTCACAGGTAAATGCATTTTATATCCCTAAAACCGCCTGGAAATTACATGAAAAATGGCATAAAAACAAAATTAATCCTCAGTCAGATTGCTGAACAAAATGCATAAAAATGAATAGTCTTTTATATTAATGATGAGTGTTTCTGTCAGCAAATGGGATGGTGGCAGTTTCATCCCCGCCACAGCCATCTGAATCCCTCGGTCAGCCTGTGAGCAGAGATTTTTATGAACCTCTTTGAAATTAGTGTGGGCTCTTTGAAGTGGGTGCAACAAGGATTCACACCTTTTAGTCATGCTTCAGCCAGGATGGCTTTCTTTTAAATCCCTAATTTCCTGCCAGCAAGTCTATAGAATGGTCAATTTTAACGCCTTCAGCAGCCTCATTGTATTGCGGGTTATTATTTGGCAGGTGTAACATCCAGCTGGAGTGGGGCGTTTCATTGTGAAGTTTCTGCACCCAGCCAGCACATGTTTATCCTGAAGTAAGTGTCTCTTCAAGTGTCACTGGAGTTCTGTGGGTGAAACATGTATGCATTGCTTTTTGGTCAACCCACACATACTGTTCTGCATTCCTGACATTTTTCTGTGATCAGTGATATATTTTTCCATGGTGGGTTTTTAAAGCTGTTTTTATTTGCAAACACATGTGCAGGCAGTTTTTGCTTCCAATGTTTTAAAATCCTGTTTTCCATGTCACAGGATTCTTTGATTCCTCCTCTTTTGGGATTTAAACTGCTGCTTGTCCATTGATAATTCTAGGTAGCCCCTTTCCCCATAGTTCTTTAATTTTACATGAACAACAAAAGAAAAAACCAGGCCGTTTTTGTTGCAGTGTTTAAATTCCTGCCATTCATATGACAGGGAAAGCAAAAGCCAGGCCATTTTTGGTTGCAGTGTTTAAATGGCTGCTATTCATGTGAAAGGGACTTCTGTTTGGGGCCTTTAAATACACCCCACACTTTGCACGCCACTGTTTTCAAGTCTCACCCCCACTTCTCTTGTATGGTAGAGCTCAGATTTCGAAGTGACCCCCTCCTCTTAGTGGCACACGCCAAAACACCCAATACCGCTACTCTCCTTTAAAAACAAACATGGACCCCCAAAACAGGCATAATAACCTTTTAATATTAGGCTAGTATGACGTTAATATCGTGGCTAGATTTGCAAGTTAAATTAAATGTGTGATTGTAGAGTTTTTATTTTTCTAATTGTTTTGCTTGTAAATATTCATGATGCAAATGCTAAACACATTTGATTGATGAAAAATAATATGTTATTATAACATTCATAATTTGATTGGTTAACAGGCCCCTTTGATGCCCTCATAAGGTGCCGATACCGTAATTGAAGAAATGTCCATATCGTTGCCACACATCATTAATATTATTGAAGTTGCCCCAATATAACCACACAAACAGTGTGTACCATTTCATCAGTAGGTGTGCTTGGTTCTATGTCATTTTTCCGCTTTCTGAAGGTCGCACATAAAAAAGAGCTATTTATTTCCATCGATTTTGTGTGGCCCTCAGAAAGCCGAAAAAGGACATGACTGAGGCTTTTTTTATTTTTTATTATTTATGATTTATTTTTGCATCCCCCAACACCCCTTCACTCCTTGCCAGCTCCCCACCGCAGGGCAAGGATGGCGGAGGAAGCCAAGTGGTATGGGGAGAGATTGACATGAATCTATGGCTACAATAGATGGTGCATACGCGTCCAGCACCAATGCTGCATACGGCGAGTGGTTTACCTGTGCATTACAGGTCCTTTCATGGTCACTCCCGCCGTGGAGGAGGCGGGGGGAGGCGGCAGTAGCATGTTGGGCATTTAATAAAGAAGGCTGCACGAGAACGGTGTGCAAATTTAGGCACAAGTGTAGCCGATGTGCGGGACAGCATCCGGTTACACAATGTTTTCAAACAGGGGACAGAGGTAGGGGACAGGGAGAAGGGCGTGGAGTTGGGGGGAAGGCCTATATTCCAGTTAAGGGTGCGGTTCTGGAAGAGTGGCTCAGTTTACCCAGACAGGGAGGGGGCCAAGATTTTAGGAAAAGGTTTTCGCAAGGGTGTTAAGTTGGGTTATCAAGGTCCAAGGAAGCGGTGGTGGGCAGAAAATTTGAAGTATGCGTGGGAGAATTTGGAAGTGGTGAGAGTGAATCTGCACAAGGAGGGCAGCGGAAGAGTGGTAGGGCCATTTACGGATCTGTCAGGAGACTTGGTAGGTTTTCCCGTTGGGGTCGTGCCTAAGAAGGCTGTGGGAGTAGTCAGACTGTGGGGTGTACTATGCCAGTGTAGAGCAGGCAGTGGGTTGGTGAGGAAGGAAGGTTGTTGGACATTCATGGGCAAGTGCATTATCATGGCACCATTTTGTTTGTCAGTGGTGCATCCAGAAGATTTTTGACTGCTGGGGAAGCAGTTTGAAGGCCAAGGTTATGTTGACAACGAGCTGCCTATGGGCTGGGCAATTTCATGTGCATTGTTTGAGTGCTTTAGCTCTTTGTTGCAGTGGATTTTACTTACAGTTCGGGTTGTGAAGGAAGGTTGCATTAGTTGGACGATTTTCAGTGGGGCGGGCAGTGAGCAGGAATGTCGGAGTATGTTGGAGGTCTTTCAGACAGTGATGGCAGGAATTGGGAGTGCCATTGGCGGTAGGTTAAAACTGAAGAGCTGGCAGTGGTATTGACCTTTCTAGGAAGGGAGTGGATGCTTGAGAAAGTGATAGAGCTCCAGAAAATTATAGTGGGGAGACATACTCAAGTTCGAGTGTCGGTAGTTGCACTGGTTTGCACTTTTGTATAAACATGGCGTGGTCTTTTGGCGGAAGCTAAGTATCCACATCACAGAGTGAGGTTGTCAGGAGCGGTCAGGGAGGATTGCAAGTTTGGCTAAGATTACTGAAAGAAATTACTGGGGGACAAAAACGGGTTATATCAGAGGATTTGCGTTCGGGCGAAAGAGCAGAAGAAGAGCGGCACACAAAGGGATAAGTGGGCAGTAATGCTACGTGAGGTGGCAGGTTATGGGAATTGAACTGCATGGACAGTGGTGCACGTTTGGCCCCTGGTGCAGTGGGGTGGAACCACGATGAGATGGAACTGCATGGACAGGAGTGCATGGAGGGCCCCTGGTGCAGTTGTGGAAACATTGATGATATGGAACATTTGCACAGGTAAACATGGGGGTGCAGTGGACTAGAGGATGGGATGTGGTTGTGCAGTGGGAATTATGGTACAGACAGGAGATGCGGGTATGGCAACCGGGAAAGGGGGGACAGCATGTGAAGTGCGTAGCAGAGAACAAGGGATGATTTGGTTGATTTTATACTGGGGTGTATGGACAAGGGTTGGTCCAGGGCAACGATAGCAGGGAAATTGGCGAGCATTGCTTTTACAGAAAATGGGTTTGGGGCTTTCAGCCTAGCGGCAGGGGAAATGGCACGTAGGATGCTGGAAGGATGGGTGTGCTGGTCAGAAGGGGAGGGGAATATGTTTTCGACCTGTTTATCTGGTTGTTCTTTGGGGCATTTACTGTGTAGAACTGGTGGGGGGAGAAGAGGGGTAGGAGGTTTACGGTTGGAAGATGTACATTAATTGGAAATGAGGGTAGAGACAAAGATTGGCAGAGCAAAGACGGAACAAGAGAGAAAAGGGCTGTTCAGTGCTTCTTTATAGAGGTAGCAAAGAGAGTGTCCTGTTAGTGCGGGAGTAGCGTGGCGGGAAACATGTAAGGGTAGAGAGGGTTTCGGTTTCAGCATGAAAATGGGTCAAGGGTGACATAAGCTCAGGTTTGAGGGTCATGAAGAGGGCTCTATTGGCTTTGGGGAGAGAGCTGAAGAGCTTGGAACGCATTGTTTTAGGATGCGGCGGCATCGGAAGGTAGTAGGATGGGGGTTATCTGAGGAGAAGGTCAGGTTTTTGGGGCAATGGGAGTAGGGAAAATACAGGGGGGACATTGGAGAGATAGGGAAGGGGGCCGGTTAGGAGAGGATGGAGATTGGGGGGCGGGGGAGAGCCAAGGCAGTTGGTGGAGAGAAAACGCATAACATTTTCTTTTGCAGATGTACAACACAGGAGTGGTGAGTTGCCACAAATCTGGATGTGTGGACACTACATAGTGAAATGGGCAGGGAAAGATCCGGCGAAAAATAATTTTCAGGACCCATTGGGGATGTATTTATAACATTGCCTTAGTGAGATGATCGGGGATAGTGGGGCTTTGGTGGGGCCAACTGCTGCCTATGCTAGCCGGTTTGAGGGTGCGCCAGGAGGTGGCGACGGCAATAATTAGTCATGCAGGGGAGAACGATCTAGTCAGGGTATGGGGGGTTCACTACAAAAGGATGAAACGGGGCCTGAGTTGGTTAAGGCAGATATGGCCCAAGGTGGGGCTGGTATGGACCAAGCTATCTCCAAGAGGAGTATGGAGGGGAGCGTGAATGAAGGTGCAGTAGAAAGGACAAGGATAAAGATCAACATGGAGATGGTGAAGTTTTGCGGAGCTTGGGGGTGAAAGGCTTGCACACAGGAAATAATTTAAGAGGACTTTTTCATTGTTTTAACAGAATGGGGGTGCATTTGTCATGGTTAGGACCATGTATTACATGGGGGGTGAGATTGGCAGTGTAGGATATCGTAAAGAGTTAGTGGTAGAGGAGAATTTGGGTTAGGAGGGGGTGGGGCAGAAAGAACACCTATGGGGAGGGTTTTTCTGGTGCCGGGGGCATAGCCCTTTGGAGGAGGGGTAGGGGGAGCTCAATAGGGTACTAGCACAGTAAAGGAGGGGGGTGGTGCTGTTTGCACGAACGGGCTACCACCAGGGGTACAAAGAGGGGGAAAAGCTATTGAAGCAGGGGCATGGCCTCGGGGAGAAGATGGGAGAAAGTGGGAGTTAAGGTTGAGAGGAAGTTAAGGGGACGGGAGGGAGAAAGGGAAAGGAAGGGAGGAATTCTAAATGGTTTATTTATTTAATGGTGGGGGAATTTAAATGGTTTATTTATTTAATTGTTTGGCAGTTTGTTAAAATGGATATGTTAATCTGTAACACCAGGGAGCCAGGTTAGCGGTTTTTGCGAGCTGTGGCCTGTCACATTAAAGCGACCTTTTCCACTTAAAAGCGAGTCTGGGTATTTTTGTCCAGTAAGCCCAAAGTGAGCACACCATGGCTCAGTGTGCATTAAACAATTACCACTCAGAGCTCTCCTAACTTTAGGAGGGACCAGCAATGGTCAACTCCACGTATTATTTTACACATTCCATTAAACAATTTGTATGGCTTTTACAATAAGCCAGTGACGTGTAACAGCATAGGCAGCCATATTTATTTTTCACTCACTGTTTTCAAGATGCCCTTTCAATAGTGTGGTGCGCTCCTGTGAAGGACAGTGCGCAGTGCCCCCTAATCACTATCAGCCATGGTCTGAGGCGCGCAGCATGGCGATACGTGAGGAAAGCTGGACTAGAACCCCTTCGTTGGGGTAGATGTTGCCAGTGTGGCCTCTCCCGTTCACCAAACCTGGTATCCTAAACGCAATCTCGTTCCCATGCTGCGCCCATGGAGCCGAAGGGCCAGACTTCTGCTGTCAGTTGTGAATACTTCTACTGTGGCAGGTACCGTCGACAACCCCTCTTCATCCTGTCATTACCTTGACACCCAAACCTCTCCTCTCACAAGTGCCCATTTTTTGGTTCATTTGGGCATGCGTTTTTCAGGTGCAGCGCAGTACAATACTTGGACTTAATTCAATGCATTTCTGAGTGCAATTCCCCGTTAACACAAGGGCTTCTGTCTATTGGGCCCCCTTTCAGAGATTAACTAGGCTTATGGCTCTTTGCATTCTGTGTGCCCAGCAGAAGTGTGGTGGCATTCATTTGGAATACCGTATTACAAAATATACCGCTTGTTACATTTTTTTTAAAAGAAGTGAAGAATATCATCCGATGATTTTGTAGGGATGCGGATGAAGTCAGCAGCCAAATAGTATGTAAATTAACCCCATACACTTGTCATGTTATGTTATGTTATGTTAAAGGTACTATTGCGGGTCTGTAAACAGGAAGGAGGGCGGGTAGGGTTAGTCGGGAGGAGGGGATTAGGAGAGAGGGAGAGGTGGTGTGCTGTTGGCAGCTTCAGCTTGGTATGCACTGAGTGCTGGCCTTTGGAGTAAGTATCGGATCGGGCGAGACCTTGTGTGCTGTTTATTTGTTGGTGTGGTGTGGTAAAGTGCATGCGAATTGCTGGGAGAGAAATGGTTGTGTGAGTTTTGTGTAGGTTGAGTATGCAGAAAATTGAGGGTTGGGTTAGTGGGTCTGTATCTTGGTTCAGGTGCTTCTGTTTACGTTTGAGCTGTGTCCCTGTGGGTGGGGTTGTTGCTGGTTCCTTATGGGTCGTCTCACTGCGGTGCGCGGATCCAGCTGTATCAGAGTGGGTATTGTATGGGGTGGTAGGTGTGTCTGAACCTTTCCTTCGGGTGTGGAAGTGGGTTGGTACTATCTATTCTCTTTTTTTTTTTAATTATATTTATTGGTTTTGACACAGTTGATTCATTGATAAACAATTTGATATGCATAACCCAAGAACAACATAGTATAACTTCCCCAAACCTCCCTTCCCTCCCCCTCCCCCTTTCAACCGAGACCACCGAAAAGTCCTCAATCTTCTTTAGGATCTCGTGCCGGGCCGGGACTGTCCGTTTTATCCGAGGCACCGTCCTGCGCCTCTGGGTGGAGTAGTGGCACCGTAAGCGCCACCCAACTGAGCAAATCAGCGCTGGAGTCGAGGCGCTGCACGTGTATCGCCGTTTCCCACGCTGCTGTCTCAGCAGCTATCCATCTCCTGAGGTCGCCCCACCAAAGGGCCTCGGTCGGACCTCTAGCGCTCTTCCATTTCATAGCTATACGCCTCTTCGCGAGTGATGTAGATCAAATCAGTGAGTCTATTCAGGGGCCTATTCTTGCTACTTCGCTTGTATTGCCCCAGTATGCAGGCTGCCGGCTCGCGTATTTCTACCTCGATCCCCGCAGTCGCCACCCTCTCCTTCACTCGGGCCCAGAACCTCTGGATCGTCGGGCAGCCCCAAAACATGTGGGTCATTCCTGTCCTTGGCTCGTGGCATTTTGGGCATGTCTGGGTTGTGGCGCCTTTGAACTTAGATATAGCTTCGGGCGTGAGGTAGGCCCTGTTGGTGATGTACAGCTGGATGAGTTGGAGACGGGCATTCCTGAAAATCTTTCTGTGGTAATGGGTTATTTCTCTCCATGCTTTGTCTTCAAATTCCAGGCCCATTTCTCTTTCCCACTTCCCTTTGCATTTTAGTTCATTCTTGGTCGAGCCCTGCAGAAGGGCCTCATATATTCTGGAGACTTCGTGGCCGCCTTCAGCAGTGTCCAGCATTGACTCGACGATTTCATTTTCTATGATTTGGACGGTAGTCTCTGGCCACTTAATCTTCAGGGCCTGTGTCACTGCTCTGTGGAGCAAGAACTGGCCTGTGGGCAGGCCTGTGGATTCACTGAGGTCCGTGAATGTCGTGAGTTTCTGGTCGTGAACAAGGTCCCCAAGTACCGCCACTCCATAGGGTTCCCACTGGGTGCGTGTTTCTGTGTGTCCCCATGAGGATTTAGCCATGATTGCCGCAATGGGGATCTGCGGGGAGTACGGGTCTGGCGGTCCCACTATTCTGCAGGCTCTCTTCCAGAGCTGGGTTCCAAGCTTAATCAGGTAGGGACACTGCCTTAACGCCCCCTGTTCCACCCACAGCAGGTCTCGGAGTAGCAGTCGAGGTAGGGCAGGTTGAAGAAGTCGGGTGTCTGTGGTGGCTTCGTCAGCCATCCAATGCGTTACATGTCTCAGTTGGCTGGCCAGGTAGTACAGTTCGAAATTGGGGATTTTCAATCCCCCTTTTTCATAGGGCCTTTGGAGAGTGTCGAGCGCCACCCTGTGCCTGCCACCCTGCCACAGGAACCCTCTACAGAGTTTGTTCAGCTCCCTGAAAAAGGCGGGGGGGATGCAAAAGGGAATGTTGACGAAGTAATGCAGTAGGCGGGGGAGTGCCACCATTTTGAGGAGACCAGCCCGCCCAGCGACAGAGAGAGGGAGCTTACCCCAAAAGACCATGGACTTAGCGAGTGCATCCCTTGCCCTGACTGTGTTGAGAATGTGTTCAGTACTCGGGTTACGGTGGATGGTAACGCCCAGGTATCTAAAGGATGTCACCTGCCACTGAAGATCCAGGGGGGGCAGGGATCTGTGCTCCTCGCTAAATAGCGCAGCGAGGGGATAGAGGCAAGACTTGTCCTTATTAATCTGAATGCCTGTGAGTTTGTGAAAACAATCTAAAGTCTCCAGTATGTGGGGCAGTAGGTGCTCAGGGTCATGTAGGTACAGCAGCATGTCATCTGCGTACATGGAGATAAGATGTGTCACTCCGTCCAACACGATGCCTCCGTCTCCGTATTCCTGGCGGAGATATGCAGCAATCGGTTCTGCAGCAATAATATATAGCATGGGGGAGAGAGGGCATCCCTGCCGTGTGCCTCTGTAGAGGGGCCATTTGTCTGAGTAAGTCTTGTTAGTGCGCACCCTGGCTGTAGGGTTAGTGTAGATCAATTGGGTCCATCTAAGGAAGGCAGGTCCGATCCCCATCTTAGCCATAGTGGCATATAACCATTCCCATCTCACCGAGTCGAAGGCCTTGGTGGCGTCCAGTGACGCTACAGCGTATTTCTGGGGCCCTCGCTCGGTGCTATATATAATATGGTGTAATCTACGCAGGTTTTCGGTAATGGAGCGCCCTGGCACGTAACCAGTCTGGTCCTGGTGAATCAGCACAGGAATCACTCTGCGTAATCTGTTAGCGAGGAGTGCCGTCAGAATTTTACTATCTACATTTAACATAGAAAGTGGCCTATATGACCCACAGTCCGTCCCATCCCTCCCGGGTTTCAGCAAGGGGATAATAACTGCCTCTCTCATGGAGTCAGGGAGCATGCCCTGTTCATAGGCTTCGTTATATACCTGCGCTAGCAGTGGAGCAAGGGTCCCCTCGTGCGTCTTATAGAATTCCCCGGGTAGGCCGTCCGTGCCCGGCGTCTTCCCCAGAGGGTAATGTTCTAATTATTGCCACCACTTCTTCAGGGGTGATCGGATCATCTAGGGCTTCGGCCATCTGTGTATCTAGTTTGGGTAGCCTTATGCAGTCCAGGGCATCCTCGATCCCGGAGTCGGGTGGAGGCAGGGTCGGGGAGTAAAGGTCTCGATAGAACTCGGAAAAGACAGAGTTAATCTCTGCCTGGGTGTGCCAGTCGTGCCATCAGGTCTGCGTACGTGGCAAATGGGGGTCCTGGGGGTTTCTCGCCTGTACAGCCACGCTAAGAGTTTCCCAGGTTTATCTCCCAGGGCATGAGTTCTTTCCGTGTGCTTAGCGTAACTTAATTTCCCAAGGGTCTCCCAGTGCGACAAACAGGCTTGTCGCAATTTAGTTATTTCCTGCAAGCGTTCGGGAGTCGAGTCTGCCTCGCTCTCCAGTTCTCCCAGCTTCTTTTCCGCACCTGCCAGGGAATTTACAATGGATCTCTGGCGCCCCCCCTACCGTGGCTATCATTTCCCCCCTCATAACCACCTTATATGCCTCCCATGCGGTGCTAATATGTTCTACACTATCTAGATTATTTTGCCAGAATTCCTCCGTACTGTCTTGTATGTGGTCGCGGAAGGCCGCATCAAGCAGGGCCTCGGCTCTAAGTCTCCACGTGGGAACCGGGGGTCTGGGTGGGAACACCTCCCAGGTGGTCAACATGGGGGAGTGGTCAGACAATACCCTAGGTAAATATTGTGCATCATGGAACATGGCCTGCTGCCCATGACTGATTAGAATGTAGTCTAGTCTCGTGTGGACATTGTGTGGAGGGGAGAAGAAGGAGTATTCTCGCCGTTCTGGGCCCAATACCCTCCACAGGTCACAGAGTGAAAAGTGGCTTATCAATTTAGCTAATATTTTAGCTGGGGGGGACGGGTGTGAATGTTTAGCGTCTGACCTATCTAAGAGGGGGTCTAGGGTGCAATTATGGTCTCCTCCCCAAATCATAATGCTGTTTGCGTGAGGGCCCAGTCTGGCATATAGAGAGTTGAAGAAAGCCGTGGCATCGTGATTGGGTGCATAAGTGTTAACCAGGCACAGGTCTCTACCCTCCACGGTGCCCTGAACAAAGGGCCATCCTGCCCTCATCGTCCGTCTTGGAACCCATTACTCTGAAGGGGACGGACGGGTCGATCCATATCAGGACACCTCTTGCAAATGAGGAATAGGAGGAGCCGATGAGGGTTCCTTGCCACTTTTTGGCTAGCGCCTTGAGTTTTTCCTCTGAGAGGGTGTTTTCTTGCAGCATGGCGATTCCGACCTTCTGGCGTCGCAAGTATGTGTGAATCCGGCGTTGCTTCACGAAGCTATTCATGCCTCTGACATTCCATGTCATAACTCTAATTCCGTCAGCCATAATTGGCATGGTGTTTGTTACTTCTCTCCAGCCTTGAGCAAGGTCCAATTAATGGTGGATCTGTTGTGAGGTTATTCCGTGATCTCGGTGTTTGTTGAACGAAAATCCCAACATGGTGTAAACCCCCGTTGCTCCCTCCTCTTTATTCCCTGTGTCCCACCCCCCCCCTAACTGCCAAACAAGTCAAACATAGAACCAGCCCAGCGAGGTCTCCCTCGTTATGACAAACCCGTTTCTGCTCCTCAGAACCGAACATTGGCTCCAGGTGCCCTACGGGAGGGTATATGTACCCAAAGAAAGAAAGAAAGAACTTTCAAGGGGTGGGGTGAACCTTGACTCGTGCGTCTCCTAGCGAAGGATCCTTCCAGCTGTATGGAATTTCGGTGCATCCACTGGTGGTGGATGAAGAACGCGCAGTTCCCAGCAAGTTACTGGGGAGCAATCATCTAGGCTTCCGTTTCCTTTCTTCAATATCCGGTATTTGTAGACCGTCCATCCAGTCCCTGGCCTGTGCGGGAGTATCGAACAAGTGTGCTTTGTTTTCGTGCAGTATTTAAGTTTTTGCCGGGTACAGGAGCATGTAGCGCAGCCCAGCGGCTTTCAATCTGGCCTTCGTGTGTATGAACTGGGCTCTGTCCATTTGAACCTGGAAGGTATAGTCGGGGTAAATAGCAATTTGGCAGAGTCGCGTATTATCTGACCGCCTGTTCGGGAAAAAGCCAGGATTGTTTCACGGTCCCTGTAGTGAGAACTTTAGCTATCACAGGTCTTGGTGGGCCCCAGGTGGTGGTTTCCTGGCGAGGGAACGATGGCCCGTTCGATCGTGAATCCCTGGGAGAGTTTCCCAGCGCCCACTTCCTGCAAGAGGAGGTTTTCTATATAGGCTGTGGGGTCTGAGCCTTCGGAGCCCTCAGGCAGCCCGAGGAGGCGAATGTTATTACGTCGGGCTCTCCCCTCTGCTTCCTCTGCTCTGTTTTCCAAGTTTTTGACCCTTTGTTGGAGTTCATCTACGTCCCGGAGGAGGTGTGTTTTAGATTCAGTGTTCTCCCTGACCTGTGTCTCGAGCACCCCCGTCCTGCCAGCCAGGGTTCGGACGTCCTGTCTCAGGAGGCCCAGGTCTGTGGCAACTGCATCTATCTTATGCTCCATTGTCGCCTGGAGCAGCCTGATGGCTTCCAGGATCTGGGTGTTGCTGGGCTCGGTAGGCGTTGTAGTTGTGGGGTCCGAATGAGGGTCTGTGGTCCCCCCCTCAGGTCCGCGAGGCCTGTTGGCTCGCTGGCTGCATAAGTATCCATGGTTGTCTGCCGCTGTCGGGGCTTGCTGTTCTTACCAGCCATCTCGGGGATGCACAGGGGCCCGGCTCCGGAGGCGCCCAGGGCACAGGCGGCAGTCCGCAGATTCCCGCTGCAGAGGGGAACCTCTCACTGACACCGCAAGGCCCACCCGGCAGTGCCACTCGGGATCGAGGCGAAGATCTGTAGGTGTCTTTGTGTCCTGGGGGCACCCCGGAGCCGCCACAGAGGGGCAGTGGCCCAGCGATATGCGGGGGGAAGGCAATGTCCGTTCAAGAGCAGCTCACAGTTCACTGCTATGGGTTGCCCAGAGGTGGTGGAGCTCCGAAGTTCCGCTGCGGTGTGGTGATTGGGCACCCCTCCAGTGGTAGGCGGTCTGAGGGGCCCCCAGCGGAGTTACTGGGCAAAGGATGAGACTTCTGTGGTGGGGGTCAGGGAGGCGCGCAATGCAAGCCCCCAGATTAGTGGATGCAGGCCCGTGGTGTGGCGAAGCAGGTTGGCCGGTTCGTCGTGGGTGCCGCTGGGCTGGATCCACCGGCCGCCGGCGCAGGGTGCCAGGCGAATCCGGGCAGTGGAGGAGCGCCTGCGCCTCTTGTTGGGGGGTTGTAGGGAGCGGGTTGGGCAGTCCAGACTGCTAAATCATGCAGTTGCGTAGGGTGGGGAGCTCCTGTGCCTCGAGGTAGGCCAGCCCCGCGCGGGCGCGGTGAATGGGCTCCCTCCGCCGACGGACGCAGGCAAGGCTGGGCAGCGGGGGAGCTCCGAGGCCCCCGGAGCGTCAGGGCCTCTTATCGGAGGCGCAGCAGGGAGCGGGCGGGTATTAAGTCCAGGGCGCAGGGTCGGGATCCAGGGCTCCAGTGGCTCCCGCGCTCCCACCACTCCCGGTATCCCCGTTCGGGCTGAGTCACCCCCCTCCGCCTACCTGCGCCGCGCCGGCCGGCCACGGGTCCCGCCGGCGTTGCTCCTGGCTCAGCTGGGCTCCGCTGCTCTCCCCGGGCTGGTCGCGGCTCCACGGTGGGCCCGATCGCTCCCTCGCGCCGCTCCTCTCCCTCGATCCCAGCGTGGGTTATCTGCTCCGGGTCCGCCGCTTGTCTCGGCGGGCTACGTCCTCTGCAGTGCAGGCGAGCTCCGGTCCTCCAGACGTCAGGACGCGGGAGCCGCCATCTTGGCTCACTCCACTCGGCCCAATTCGTCCGCCGAACAACGGCGTTCGTAGTCTTCGGTCGACTGGCAGATGGCTCGGGTGTGTGTAGATAGGGTTCCGTTGCAGACGGTGCCGCTTGTCGGGTTCCGAAGTTAGTTAGAATTATGTAGAAACAGCTTATTTTGGCACATCAGCTAAGAGCTCACACGAGACACGTCCACTCTACATGGCGGTTAGCCACGCCCCTCGGTACTATCTATTCTCTTATTATCTAATGTGACACTGGTCATTTTAATCTTTGAATGGTTCAGGGCAGAGTGCTGTTGATGAGGCATCCTAGTGCATTATGGTCAGGGTCCTATTGATAAGTCGTCCTGGTGTTTCTGTGTTCGTCTTGCTATGTGTTCGGTCTTTGGTCCTATTACGGCTGTCTCTCGGTTAGTCGTTTGGTATGTCGTGGGATATATTTTGGGGTTTTTCTGTCTATTGCTTGGTGTGGTCATCTCTGCCGGATTCCACGTTGTTGTTGTTCCCTGTTTTTAAACAGCAACCTGAACATTGAATAGACTTCCTGTCGAGGAAACATTCAATGAGGTTGCCTTTTGAGTTGGGTTCTCAAGTTGTGGAAGTGCTGTAAATGGAAACATGGGTAGGCATGTTTCTGTAACAGCTGTTACATTATGGTCCCGAGGCAGGGTCTGTTTTACAAGGCTGCACCAAATTCAGTGTCTGAGTTTCACGTGGGCAGTGACGGCGCCAGGACCTTTTAACATTTTCACTTGAAATGGGCCCTGCGTCTCAGAAGGGACCTGACCGACTGCCCCTATGTTGTCAGTCTTTTTTAATACAGTTCTTTGCAGCAAGCACGTTACCGGCTGCCTTTGCTGGAGTCCTGAAGCCGGCAATTACCTCGGACTATGCAGTACCCAGCAGCGTTCTTGTCACCTCGTAGCATTTGTCTTCCGGTTTCGACTACCTTAGCACCTTGCTGAGGAGAACTAAGCAGATTTTCCTAAGTGGCCATTCAGTATTTAAGAGAACAATAAACTGGTCCGCAGGGGTGTTGCTAGGTCTGGAAAAGACCGGGGCTAAGCTGTTGTCCGAACTGTCGGGACTGGGGGCTAGCTAGACGTTTGGTTGTAGCACCTGAGATTATCTCCGGGGCTACAACCAAAAGACCAGGGGCTATAGCCCCCTCAGCCCCCCCCCCACCCCCCAGCAACGCCTCTGCTGGTCCATAACAACCTGCTGCTACTCACTCCCTTCACCAAGACACAGAGGGAAGCCATAGGGAGGACTGCACGTATCTTCATTATAATCTATGAACCCCACAAGTGCACCAGACTGGTTTTATCAAATATCATTTTGAAATGGTTATCCACATTTGTTCAACCGGCTCTGTACTTGAGAAGGCCTTTGTGGCTACAGCAAATCTCCTTACTGCAGGATGCGTTCACTACTTTAGCAAATGAACGCGTCTCACTAATGACATTATCAGCAGAGTGCCTTCCCACCACTTAAACATAATGAATACATTTAAAGCACGAGGCCCTTTTCGAACCTCCGCCGCCTAGGAGCTCGCAGAGTGGAAGGCAGGGCTATTTGATGATCAGTATCACATCACAGCGGCTGCGCCGTGACGTAACCATTGCCAGAGCAAATTGGCGCCCACGTTTTGTTCGTAACACCAGCCCGTACTGGGTATCTCTGGCAGTACGAACATCGCAGCATATGTACCGATTCCTCGTTGAACAGGAGATGGCATGATCTAAAAACGCAAAAGGAAACAAATGCCATGTTTCAAGAGTAATAATAGTGCAGGTTTCCTTCCTGCTGCATGGGGCATTCCACCAGAAAGCGAGTCAGCGCTGGACACCATGCTGGTGGATTTATTTATTCATCTATTGGATATTTATAAGGCGCTTATACAACAAGACAGTGTTTCAAAGCCCCATGGATAAAGCAGCTATGCAGACAGCAGCACGTGCGACTGAAAGGGCCCTTCTCTGTGGCGTACTGAATTTTAAGAGTAGAGGGGGAACTGACACACATTTCATTTCACATGTCAGCTGTGTACATTTAAAGTGTTTCCTGGTCTGTATGTGATTTGTTCACCCTGCAAAATTCTTCAGAATGTGCTGTGTTTTTACAGTGCCTCGATGCTTAAGGGTTTTGTGTGCTTATTAAATGTATAAATAAATAACTGTCAATGGTATCCTTAGTGTTTCAAATAGCAAATATATGCCGCAGTAATAGACATTGACTTCAAAAGTGTATTCATGTCTCTCAACCATACCGTCCAGCATTTGGTGACAATTAAGTGGGGGGATTGTGCACCCAGAAGAGGGAAGTTTGTTATTTTCCCCATTAAATTGCATTAATGGAAAGGGCATCATGCAACACAAAGTTGTATTATTTGCAGCACATTTTTAACATAGCTGAGGGTGGAAAGGAGTGCTTGGCGTCAGGAGAGAGAGCCGTGGTACAAACGCCACAACCACTAACATGTAACCAAGATCCTCTTGGCGACACATATCATTGGAAAAAACAAGTGTTTCCTGTTATGGTGAATATGGTCACTATTTTTATTTGCGTGATGTTGTCTTGCAGTTGCATAGCTGCCATGGGTTATTTATAGCGTGGAAGCACTTTGTCAGAGAGGCGAAGGAGGAGTATGTCAGAGTATTCAGTAGTGCTAGGGAGGAGCAAAGTCGGCTAGATAGTTGGGATGAGCGCGAGGGATAGATAACATGTTCAGGAAAGCATGGGAAGGAAAAGGTAGAGCACCTATGTGTACAATTAGAGCAAATGTATCGTGGGACTCAACTGTATTCTATGGCGCAACACTAGTCCAGTGAGGTGAGACTTTTTTGGAATAGCATACACTGCAAATTCAATGAATTCTAGGGACTTTTTGGCAGATAAAGCACAGTGAGATTAAATAAGTTACTCACTATCACATACTTTGGATAAGTGGAGAAGCCAGAATGGGTGCCTATCCTAGGCACATTCCATATCTTCACAGCTCAGGTTGGTAGAAACATGTGTCCATTTTTTGGGGTTGAAGGCCTAAAATAACAATGTTTTTAGAGATTACTTTAAAAGTACAAAAGTCAAATAACAAGCCAACCTGATAATGTATAAATCATTGTAGAGACCTGTTGAGCAAAAACATGATGATTGTTGCTGCATGTTCCTCATCCTGAATGGGAGCCCCCAAAGTTCCATAATACAAAGTAATTGAACCTACAAAATGTATCCCATAGGCACAAAGTGACATCAAATGGATGTCAAGGTTTGACACAGCCTGCAGCCTTTTATGGACCCCTTGTCATTTCCAATCACCCGATATTTTGATATTTTTATATGGAAGTACTGCAACAAACACCACTGGCTAAGCCAATAAGCTGACCTTTGCACTTGAAGAAAGTTAGGCTTTTTTGTCCAGTTGGATCGTTACAAAGAAATAGTATGCGTTTTACATTTTACTTATTAGAAGTCCATGTCAAGAGCAGGAAACAGGTCTGTCATTTTTCAACATATGTGAGCTATATTAGGTCTGGGGATAGAGGACTAATTTGATGAGTCTTTGATTAAATTACTTTAATACTACCTAAAGTGGTCTCGGATTCAGAAAGCACTCTTGTACTATGATATGTTAGGTTATTTATAACACCTAGAGGTTTCTAAGCGCAGACCCAGGGATCGAACCTGTATTTCGCCGTGTTGTCTTGCTTCCAAGGCGAGCACGTTGCCCCTGAGTTATCCTCCCCGAGACACCTCCCAAGCCAATCTACTATCATTCCTTTTCAAGTGGGCTTTATTTGTGAATTAACGACGAGTACATTCTGCATGTTTTCTGCAGCCTACTCCATCGGAAATCCTAGGGAGTTCACAGCCCCTCGCCCAGCAGCATGGCTCATTGGCCGCCTTCCTTTGTGATGTCATTAAGTATAGATTTTAGGTTAGCCCTCTAGTTCTTTAGTAGAACTCTGCAGGGCAGCAGTGCCGTATACAGGAGCACAGAGGAACACACTCTATGTAGCAGAGACCGAGAGTCTACCAGGGAAGGGCGTGAGCGACCAACAGAGAAAAGGTAGAATCCCTGCGATTTGGTTTCCAGAAAACACTGCGATTCTCCATGCCTTTCAGATTCTCCCGCCTAAAAATTCCCCACCCCACTGAAAGTCCACGAGCAATTTAAGTGATCCTTCCTTCTCCCTGATCGTCTCCCACCTGGAAAACCTCAAGTATGTAACATTTGAAACCCCAACACGTAAACATGCACGTGTAATTAGGCGGACGGTCACCCAGTCGTGTTGTGTTCTGTGCATTCTGTGACTTGAATGGTAGGCATGGATTCATAATGTTAACACAAAATGCTACAAGTCCCAGAAGCAACAGCATACATGCCAACATGCCCCATTCCATTCAGGATCTGCTTGTCCAGTCCTGGGTTTAACTTTGCATTCCGGGACTTGTAGTCCTGGGTTTGCAATGGAGAAATCCTTCGAGTCCCAGAATGCAAAGTTAAAACTAGGACTGGACTAACAACCCCAAATGGAATGGGACGTTTTGGCAAATATGCAACAGGTCTTGAAATGGCAGAAGTGCAGAGTATAAATCCAAGGAACGTCATGCCAAGTGCACACATATATAAAAATCGTTCACTTTTAAAAAAGTGAAAGCTTAGGAAGCACGATGGTAAAAGTAAGAATGCAACAGGAATTAATCCTGGGGTACAGGGGAGGAAAGGGGGGGCGTTGGAGTGCAGTGGGAACTCTTTGTGTGCATTATTTCATTGCCAGGAATATTTAGAATAGGGCGCCGCGGACTGAAAGAAAACACTTGCACTCTAGGTCTTTAGGAAGCAGGTTTTATTTCTAGATTAACATAAACTGTAAAAAAACAAACATTTTGCATATTTCTTACAGCCTGGTCCATAGGAAAAGTAGAGGATTGGACTGCTTGTACTACATCAGCCTTGTGTCCATGGCTGCCCACCTTTCTACTATCTCTGAACCCTCCAGTTCTATGTTAGAACTCTGTGTTTGGTCCTTAGGCAGGCATGCATCATTTTTTAGTATTCACATTTTTATTAGTCAAAATGCGAACAATAATGATAGACAAATTCACGTATATAGACATATCCCCATATCGTATCCCCACCATCCACAGGTCTGAAACGACATGGAGCACGTTTGATCTATTTACATTCCCAGAGCCCATCCCCATATTTCCTCATGAAACTCGCCTCATTCATCATCATGTCCACGAGGAGATAGAAGGCAGGGCGACTTCCCTGTTTTGTTTCCGGTGTGACGCAGGCGCGCTGCGTATAGATTGTTCTTGTATTGTTTATGAGGGACATCTTCTGGCACGAGCCACATCGTAATCTTTCTGTGGTCCTTGTGAGATACAGGACAGGAGGACAGGAGAGATGTAAAACGTACCCCTGAAAAGGCGAAAAGAAACAATCGGACTGTGGTAAAACAGCAATCTCGCTGCTCGAACAAATAAAGCCCTTAATAGGGGTAGAGGAAATTATTTTATTTTCCAGGGTGTGGGCAGTCAGTGTCTGGGCTGGCGTCTTTTACCAGTAGCGCAGCACTGTTAAAAGACAGTTTTTCGGACAATAGTTTAGGTCAGCAGACCAAGCTATAATTATGAAAAACGTGTTGAAATGGTCCATTTTAAAGCACGTTGTACCAATAAACATATAGGGCCTGATTCATGTAAAGGAGCGCATTTACCCATTAAAGGCCAATGCACCGAGGACGACACTGTGCAAGCCTGCGCGCAGAATAAAAAATGCGTGCCCCACGTATTCATGGAATGTTTTGCGCAAGGTAACCATAAACGCAAGTTGCGGCTGGAACGCCTCATGTCCCCATGCAAAGCAATAACAGCCAGAACCGCTACCTTTGCGTGCTCCCCCGGGTGTGAAGACACGCACCCTTCAAGCAGTGTGGGGGTCCCCGGCAAGCAGGCCTGCATCTCGGGGACCCTTGATGGGGTCCCCGTAACTGGTACTGGCATCCCGACAACATGCTTACAATTCATCGTAACTCAGGTAAAACCCAAAAAGTCTTTGTGCGAAACCCTGTACACGTTCCTGCACCATTCCGAGAAATAAAGTTGGTACCCTTTAGTGCGCTCCTTGGGAAGAATTACTCAATCACTTGGTTATGTTGATTCCAATTTGTTTATTCAGTATAGGTTCTGGATACTCCATACACTTAAAGTTTCAATAAACAAACTTTGTCTCCCAAATTGTCTCCCAACACGTGTTTCCCCATGAACCACGGATGCACAGAGGCAATCGTACCGAGAGAAAGGAACATCTTTGAATCCACAAGAATCTACACACA
Organism: Ambystoma mexicanum; assembly: GCA_002915635.3. NCBI lineage: Eukaryota > Metazoa > Chordata > Amphibia > Caudata > Ambystomatidae > Ambystoma > Ambystoma mexicanum. Next base: position 11,502 of record PGSH02009348.1, on the reverse strand, counting down.
AGGGAAAAAAAGAAAAAAAAGGAAAAAGAAAAAAAAGGGAAAAAGAACAAAAGGAAGACAAATAGAGAGCCGATGAGAGAGAAAATTGAATACCAATCAATACTGAATCAGAATTATGAGAAACATGACAAGGAATCTCCCCTGAGGATCCGTGGCTAAAGTCGTGGGGAAACACGTGTTGGGAGACAATTTGGGAGACAAAGTTTGTTTATTGAAACTTTAAGTGTATGGAGTATCCAGAACCTATACTGAATAAACAAATTGGAATTAACATAACCAAGTGATTGAGTAATTCTTCCCAAGGAGCGCACTAAAGGGTACCAACTTTATTTCTCGGAATTGTACATATATTGCTGCAGCCACAATACAGGCACCCCTGGTGCAGACCCTTGGCCATCTGAGAAAGGAACCAGAGAGGCACAAAGGCTTCGCTCTAGATAGGAACTCAAGCCGACATTGGCTGCAACATCTGTTTTTTTTCAAAAATAACGTTCCTGCACCACTCGATAATGCGTACGCGCACCCCTAAGTCCGATCAGAAACCCCGACTGCGTACATGCACCCCTAAATCTGACATGCAAACCCGCCTCCATGCTACGATTTCTATGCTCAAGTGTCTTTACATCTGCCTTCGGGTGGCACAGAGATCGAGGGATTTGCGTGGTAATTTTACAGGCAAGAGGTTGCACGTCCACATCCATGAATACACTTTGTCGTGCACATTTGTGGACGTGTATGGACTGCCTGTCGCCCATCCCTCGTAACACCCACTTTTCACTTGTTCTTCCTCATTTTCTGAGTTCCACCCCCACCCCAGCCTTGCCCGCGCTCTGCATGGTGTCTCGCACAAGACACTTGTTCACTCTCTGAGACGTGCCGGGCCTGCGCGGAATCCTCGCAAGTCCCAGATAGGTCCCACGCATTCGGTTCCATGAATCACTGAACAGGGATTTGCACGCAGATTGGCAGGCAAATCCCCCATTTTCAACGCAAATATTTTCATAAATCGGGCCCATAGTCAATAGTCAAAACCTGCTGCGGCACAGGGGCACTTTCAGCATGATTTTTTCCATGTCAATAGCTGTGGTCCATTGTATAATGGTAATGTTGCACAGGGGTCGTAAATGCTGTGGTAATAAGGTAGGTCCAGTGGCACCTATGGCATGTTTTGCCCAGGATGGAAATACATTTTGATCACTGCCAATTGTGACTGCCTTGTGCAAACATGGAGACCGTCATTTCAACAAATCTCTGTGGTGTCTGCCTGCCTTTTGACTTGTAAAAAGCAGTTAGTAATCCATATCGATATCAGCCTTTGCTTCCACATCCAATATAGATACTAATGGAGGCGGGGGAAATGTGTGAAGCAGACTTCTCACTCCATCAGGGCTATCCTAACCAAAATAGTTGAAACACGTGGAGAGCTTTTCTCTTCATGGAATTAAACCATCTGTGTGATTTTGCCTGAGCACCAAAATTAGCCCACAATTCCTCAAACTGGCCATCATTGGTCCACAAAATGGTCTCATACGAAAAACCTGAATCTAATACTCAATATTAGCATGCGTCTCATCTAGACAGGATTTTGAATAGCAGCCTAAACCACATTTAGATAGAATTGTGTATATCGACCTGCATCACATCTAGACGGGACTGTTAATGTTGGCTGGTGCCATATCTAGATAGAATTGTGAATACTAGCATGCGTCACAACTTGACCGTACTGTGTATAGTAGCCGAAGCCATGTTTAGACAGAACCGTAAATATCTGCCTGCGTCACAGTGAGACGGGATTTACAGGGTAATTCATAGAATTTCGCACAGTGTGCGCGTGCGAATGTCTGCACCAGCCGCGTGCGCTAAAATCGATTTCCGCGCACAGCGTATTCATGGATTTTAGCCTCCAAAACCAGCGTGCGCAGAGTGGCGCAGCGACCCTGCAGCAGCGCCAGTTACGCCCCCAAGAACGCCCTTGCGCAAGGAAAAGCCATCAAAATTCCCAATTCAGCGCAAAGGGCTGCGCAAAGGGCTGCGCTAACCCTGGACCAGTATACAGGGCTGCCAAACAGCAAATGCTGAGCGGGGAACGTGTATAAATGGGGTGTGCGGGAAGTTCCAGACGCAATTTCAGCAGGGTACGTGTATGTCTGGGCTGCGGGGAAATTTAACACGCGATTACAGCAGGGTACGTGTATTACAGGGGTGCGCGGGAAGTTCCAAACGCAATTTCAGCAGGGTACGTGTATTTCTGGAAGCGATTTCAGCAGGGTACGTGTATTTCTGGGGTGCGGGTAAGTTCTACACGCGATTACAGCAGGGTATGTGTATTACGGGGTGCGGAGGAAGTTCCATACGCGATTTCAGCAGGGTATGTGTATTTCTGGGGCGTGGGGAAGTTTTACACGCGATTCCAGCAGGGTACGTGTATTACAGGGGTGCGCAGGAAGTTCCACACACGATTTCAGCAGGGTACGTGTATTTCTGGGGTGCAGGGAAGTTCTACACGCAATTCCAGCAGGCTACATGTATTACAGGGGTGCGCGTGAAGTTCCACACACAATTTCAGCAGGGTACGTGTATTTCTGGGGTGCGGGGAAGTTTTACACGTAATTTCAGCAGGGTACATTTATTACAGGGGTGCGCGGGACGTTCCACATGCGATTTCAGCAGGGTACGTGTATTTCTGTGGTGCGGGGAAGTTTTACACGCGATTTCAGCAGGGTACGTGTATTACAGGGGTGCGCAGGAAGTTCCACACGCGATTTCAGCAGGGTACGTGTATTACTGGGGTGCGGGCAAGTTTCACACGCGATAGGCCCTGTGCGAGTGGGGTACGTGTATTTCGGGGGTGCAGGGGAGTCATACACATGAATTGGCAGTGTGTGTCCTCTACACCCTCCATGGCCCCTGCAGGCAGACAACACCACAGGGGACTACCCTGCACCCCTGGTCATGTCCTGCAGGCAGCCCATCCACCATGAGCATGCCCCCCCAGCCAAGCCACATGTCACCTTGCACTAGTGATCACCAACGCATTACCCCCTTGCACCCCCAGCAGTGCAGGGCACCTGCCAGCAGGCCCCCACTCATGTCCCCAGCACACCCACCCCCAAAACAGTGCAGGGCACCTGCCAGCAGGCCCCCACTCATGTCCCCTTGAACCCCCACCCCCCAAGCAGTGCAGGGCACCTGCCAGCAGGCCCCCACTCATGTCCCACTCATGTCCCCTGCACCCCCACCCCCAGCTGTGCAGGGCACCTGCCAGCAGGCCCCCACTCATGTCCCCCAGCACCCCCACCCCCCAGCAGTGTGGGGCACCTGCCAGCAGGCCCCCACTCAGGTCCCCTTGCACCCCCACCCCCCAGCAGTGCAGGGCACCTGCCAGCAGGCCCCCACTCATGTCCCACTCATGCCCCCTTGCACCCCACCCCCCAGCAGTGCAGGGCACCTGCCAGCAGGCCCCCACTCATGTCCCCCTGCACCCCCACCCCCAGCAGTCAGGGGCACCTGCCAGCAGGCCCCCACTCATGTCCAACTCATGTCCCCTTGCACCCCACCCCCCAGCAGTGCAGGGCACCTGCCAGCAGGCCCCCACTCATGTCCCACTCATGTCCCCTTGCACCCCCACCCCCCAGCACTGAGGGGCACCTGCCAGCAGGCCCCCACACATGCCCTCTGCACCCCCACCCCCAGCAGTGCGGGGCACCTGCCAGCAGGCCCCCACTCATGTCCCGCAGCACCCCACCCCCCAGCAGTGCGGGGCACCTGCCAGCAGGCCCCCACTCATGTCCGCTTGCACCCCCACCCCCCAGCAGCGCAGGGCACCTGCCAGCAGGCCCCCACTCATGTCCCACTCATGTCCCCTTGCACCCCCACCCCCCAGCAGTCAGGGGCACCTGCCAGCAGGCCCCCACTCATGTCCCACTCATGTCCCCTTGCACCCCCACCCCCCAGCAGTGCAGGGCACCTGCCAGCAGGCCCCCACTCATGTCCCACTCATGTCCCCTTGCACCCCACCCCCCAGCAGTGCAGGGCACCTGCCAGCAGGCCCCGACACATGTCCCCCAGCCAACACATCATCACAATCTAGATCCCTGGCCCTTATGGCCAGCCTCCACATGCCAAAGACCCACCCAAGTATTGCATCCACCCACATAGAAATGCCAATTACATGATACAACCCCAATGGCAAGTATGTAAATGAACACATGTCCGTCACACACACACAATGGGTGCAAGTGAATGTCAAAACCCATATCATGACATGCATGAAACCAATGAGATAATACCACACATCGAAGTATGAAGAAATAAATGTATTAAAAGCATCACAAAAGATGAATCCAATGTAAAACTATGTACAATTGAAGAATCCAGGGTCCATGAGCCCAACTTAAGAAATGAAACCTACCAAAAACTACTGCCTAATAAAAAAACTATATACAAAAATGTGGTCCATTGTCCAAGCGGTCCAAAATAAAGAAAAAACCAAAGGAAACCTAATACTAACTAACTAACTATTTACAAGGGCAGCGGGCAAGTCCAACGGCTCACATGTTGATGTTCCTGGCCAGGGCATCATCAAACTCCGGCTCGATGTCCCGGAAGCGGTCCTCTTCCATGGCCCAGAGGGTTTGCAGGGACGATGACATCTGGGACTCCAGGTCCCTGCGAATGGCCTCGAGGCACTCGGCCCGCCTCAGGGCCCAACGCATGGAGTTCTCCGCCCTGACCATAGTGAGCCGTGCCTCTTCCGCCCGCTGCCGCTCCGCATCTATAGCATGGCCCAACCGCTGCCACGTGGAAGACACTTCCCGTCCAGGGTCCTCCTGCCCTCCGGCTGATGCCTGCCCCTCTGATGATGAAGGCCCCGAGCCATCATGGCTCCCACCTTGTTGCTGATGCTGCTGTGCCACTGCCTGTGCCCTGGCTCCTGCTGCCTGCACATCCTCCTCCAGCTGGGGTGCAGTTGTTGAGGTGGCCACCCCTGCTGGATGTCCGACTCCCGACTGTGGCAGGGATGTGTCCTCCACCAGCCTGGCCGCAGGGTCAGAGGCAGCTCCACAGGGCACCCAGGTGACACATGGGTGGGAAGATGGCACAGAGGACGACTGGCGCATAGGGGGTTCAGTTGAGGAGGGGGTCGGAACAAGGTCCAGAAAACAGAGGAATCCGGCCCTGGTGAGCTGTCCCAGTGGGTCAACGCAGTCAACGAGCCATGCGAGAAGACGTGCAGTCTCCTCATGAAAAGACTGCAGGTCAGCTTGCATGGCACGTTGACGCAACGCCACCCCACCCAGGACAGGCTCAACCCGGTGCCGGATAGCCACATCCGCAGGGAGAGGAAGGCCAGTTGGTGTAAGCCAATCCCCTCCCTGAGAACGGGTCTGGACGTAGGTATCCCTGCTGGTGCAAGATGATGCAGTCACAGGATCGGGGACAGGGTTACACACAGGCACCTCTGCGGCGGCCTGTGCTGCCTCCTGTTCCTGCCCCTGCACTGCACCACTAGCACCAGTGGAATCCCCACCTCCAGTCCCCGTCTCTGTCCCTTGCACGGCCTCCTCCTCCACCAAACCCCCCACCAACCTGGATGACTCCGTGCCATCTTCCTCTGTCGGGCCCTGTGGGGTCTCAGCTGCCCCTTCGGCTGCCGAGGAGTCCAACTCCAACCTCCACCTCTTGGACCTCCCCTCGGCAGCTGCAACCTGGGATGCGGCACCGGACTCCTCACTCCCCGACGAGATGACAACCTCGGAGGGCAGCCGGGCCTTGCGTCTCCGGCTGACGGTGTGATCCCTGCCGCTGTGCTCCACAGCACCTTCTCCGCCCTCTTCATCAGTTGACGCTGCAGACAGGGAGAGATAGGAGACAGGCATCAGGGCACTGTACAATGGACTCATACACACATGACAGTTGTACATGAGTGGCATTGTCAAACTTCAGACATGGCATCACAATCCCCAACACACATGTCATTGCAACTCGCACACATGAGCTATTCCACAGCCATATTGCAACAGCCAGCACCATCCATACACATACAACAGCATGAGCAGCCAAAGGTGAGCCAGACATCACATGAAACACAGGGAGTGCACTAGACATGCACACACAACACCACAATTACATGCATGTGTACACCTCCGCCAACTGTCGCAGTGATGAGATTGGCATCCATGTCACATCTGGCAATCAGTCTTCTACATATCAGTCTCACATGCATCCATGTTGCATCACTGTTGCACCCATGTCAAATACACACACATGCACATGTACACGGTGCAGATACATGCAGCTGGAACCAACATCAATGTGTGACACCACAAACCATGCCCAACTTACATACACAGTAATCCAAACATGTGTGCTTCACACATCTGCATTTGGCCTGCATGCTTACCCACACATACACCATCCATGTGTCTCACACATGAAAGTACTTGCATGTGTCAGCCTCACAGACCTGTATATACACATCCATACATGGCCCTACAAAACCACATGTACAACCTGCACACTACTGGCGCACAACTACACGCACAGCTTCCAATCAGTATGCATGTACACTTACCTCCAGACTGGTCCGCCTCTCAAGGACCTGGACGTGGAGCGCTGGGCGTATGCGTTCCAGGACCCTCATCTGATGTTCCGACAGGTGGCCCCGGCTCCCCTTAGCATCCGCTGCCTTCAAGAGGCGCCGGGCCTTGTTGAGGGTCCTGGACCTGAAGTCCTCCCAGCGCTTCTTGACATGTTGGAAGTCGCGGACTGCCACCCCCTCCGCGTTGATGGCAGTCACGATGTCCGTCCAGATCCGAGTCCGTCCTTCCTTGTCGGCGGCCGAACTTCCGAAGAGGGCATCATACTGCCGCAGGACTTGCTCCACCAGGACACCAACTTGGGTGTAGTGAAGCTGGTGGCCCTCTGCCTCTCTGGCTGGGGGTTGCCAGTGGTGCCAGATGGTGTAGTGACCAACATGGCAACCCCAGAGGCAGGTGTGGGTGGGCAACTGGGTCCTGGGGCTGGGCTGTGGAGTGATGGAATAGCAGTCAGGAGTCTTCGGTTCCAGCAGGGGTTGTCACAGCAACAGCAACCCGGGCTGACGTTCAGGCAGCAAATGGCAGGGCACGTGGGCAGCAGGCAATCAGGCAGCAGCAGATGGCAGGTGGGAGCGTGCTTCGGGCTCTGGGGGGCAGTAATTCGGCCTTCTGGGCAGGAGCATGGTCTTCCGTGTGTGAACGCGTGGCCAGCTTGATACGGAGTGATTTGGCATGTGAAAATCTTGCACGTCAGCATGTAATTCGAGGAAAGGCCCTTAGCGTGTAAGCGCATCAGCGCACGTACGCAATTTCATTGGACCAAAGGCCCTTAGCGCGTAAGCGTGCCTGTGACGTGACACACGCGGGTGTTTCCCTCATAGCATGTGTAACGCTCACCTGATTCCCACGGAGGCGCTGGTCTTGACAGGAAGGTGTCTGTGACTCGAAAAGTGATGTGCAGGACTCGATTGGCTTCTGGGGTCGAACCTCTTCTCACTGTGTGTCGAACTCGAAGGGTGAGGTTTCTGCAGGTGAAAGAATATGGGGGTTAAGGGTCTGGGTTGTTGAATGTCCCTCTCTCTCCCTCTCTTCCTAGCTTCTCCGTAGAGCCCCAGGTCAACGTGCTCACCTTAGATAGGTGAATGCTGGACTCTCCATCTGCGTCTGGTGCAGGGTGCCGTTGCCAGTTCCTTCACTGGTGAAACATAGGCCTCTTGAACTCAGAGGATCGTTACCGTCGTTAACTGCACGAGCGGTGAGTTTCCGGACACCTTTTTAGTCTTTATAGTCTTTAGGTGCGTGGCACGTTAATATTGAACAGGACTCTGTATAATGCTTTTCCCTTTTTGTCTTGCAGGACTCTGGAGATGGAAGATGGAGTGAAGGGCTTGGAAATGCGTAAGTAAATGCAAGCGCTCTACTCTTTTTCCCTTGCAGCTGTGAGTTCGTGCTGAAGAGAGCGCCGCGAGTATTTGCAGGCGTTCTATTGTGGCGAGCGCGATGGACGTGAGTAAATACCTGTCTAATGTCTCTTCTTTTGTCTTTCAGATGCTGGGTTGCAGCGTTGAAGAAATCCGGAATTCGCGGAGTGCCGGTAAGTAATAACAATGCTTTTGTCTTCACAGGCGGAGGTGCAGCGTGAAGAAATGGCCGCAGCCGATGGATCAGGTGAGTAAGCACTGCGAGTAAAGGTTGCCTTGCTAACCTGTTGTTTCTGTCTTTGCAGGTGCTGCTGTTGACTGGATACAGGAATGGTAAGTATAATTCTTGCAGGTTCAGGATCGAAAGAAGAAAGGCTGGAACAGACTCGGTGAGCGTTCTGCTGCAGATGCAGAATAACGCGAAGCACGTTTCATCTATCGGGTGTGGTTTAAATAGCCTTGGAGTGATGAGGCGTCTTCCTCCACGGCCCCGCCTAGGTAAGAAAAGAGTTCCAGTTCCAGAAGAGTTCCAGTGCTGTATCCAGGGAGTGGAGCTTGCCCCACCCAGGTAAGAAAGTAGTTCCTGTTCACAGAGGACTTCTAAGTGGCTGGTAAGTAAGCAGCATGGTCTGCTGCAGGTAAGTCCACCCCAAGCATCTTCACACATATTATGAGCCCGGCGCTTCCAGTGCCGGGACCGATGGTTTTGATGAGCCTGGTGCCACCGGGCGCCAGGACAAGGTCCAAAAGGTCCCAGTGGGGACCGGCTGGTGCCTAGGATTAGGGTTAGGGGCCTGCTTCCAAGGACGTTGGGCTGGTCCTGGCTCCTTGGAAGCAGTGATCATGACAGCACCCCCCCTCAAGGCCCCTCCTAAGCGTGTCTTCTCCGGGGGTTTTGGCTTGTCGGGGTGATTCAGATGGAATTTCTTGACCAGACGAGGTGCGTGGACATATTCTGAGGGTTCCCAAGACCTTTCCTGGGGGCCGTATCCTTTCCAATCAACCAGATAATATAACTTAGATTTGGAGATTTTGGAGTCTAGGATGTTCTTTACTTCGAATTCAAGTTCTCCATCTACCAAAACAAGGTTCTGGGAGTTCAGTCAATCGGGTTTCTGGTTGTACTGGTTTTAATAAGGAGACATGGAATACTGGATGTATTTTCATATGCGCAGGTAATTCCAATTTGACAGCCACCGGATTAACTATGGCAGAGATGAGATAGGGTCCAAGGTATCTCGGGATGAAGGTGCGGGGTCCTTTTAGAGGCAGGTGCTTAGTGGATAACCAGACCTGATCTCCTACTGCGTAGTGAGGGGGCCTCTTTACGGTGTCGATCTGCTCCTTTTTTGAATTGAGCTTTAGCTCTTTGCAGATGGGCAGTGGCTTCCTTAAAAGCACGGGTGATCTCCGAGTGCAAGTGATCCACAGCAGGTGTTTCGAATTCTTGGGGAGGATCCAGGTTAGAGGTTCTAGGATGGTGTCCGTATAATAGGAAAAAGGGAGTCTTCCCGGTTCCAGAATGAGTCGAATTGTTGTAAGCGTATTCAGCGATCCAAAGAATATCCTTCCAAGGGTTTTCAGTTTGTTGGAGCATGCAACGTAGATATTGCTCTAGAGTCTGATTTGTCCTCTCGGTTTGTCCGTCAGTTTGGGGATGGTGACTGGTTGAAAGTCTTACATCAATTTGGGCTAGACGACAGCAACTTCGCCAAAAGTGGGAGATGAATTGACTTCCCCCTATCGGAGACTAAAACCGAGGGAAAACCGTGTAACCGAACGATGTTTTCTAAGAATTCTCGGGCCAATACTGAAGCTGAAGGTAGGCCCTTCAGGGGAATGAAGTGAGCCATCTTGGAGAATAGATCCACGACTACTAAAATGGTATTATACCCTGAGCATGGAGGTAAGTCTGATGAAATCCATGGACAGGGTATGCCATGGACAGGGAGGGATGTCTAGTGGGTGTAATAGGCCGGCTGGTTTCTCCTTCTGACTTTTATTCTGGGCACACACACCGCAGGAGATTACAAAGTCTCTAATATCCTTCTTCCATGATGGCCACCAGAAATGTCTTTTGATCTTTTCCATGGTTTTGGTAATGCCAGGGTGACCCTCCATTAGAGAGTCGTGATAACAGGAGATTACTTGTTTTTGTATTTTCTCACAGGGCAAGTACAATCGTCCTCGGAAATATGGTAGGTCTTGATCCACTGAGAATTCTTTTCCCTTTAATTGCCAGTCCTGCAAATCGGCCGGAGTTAGGAGTGATTTGACTGTAGTCTTGATGTCTTCAAAGGATTGAGCGCTGACCAAACCCAAAATCCTTTGTTCTGGGATTATGGGTATTGGTTCTGGATTGGTCAAATGTTCATCTACTCCCATCCGGGAGAGGGCATCTGCTTTTCCGTTTTTACTGCCTGGTCGATAAGTAATTATAAAGTCAAACTCAGCCAGAAACAGAGCCCAGCGAAGCTGTCTGGAAGACTGAGCTTTGGCTGTCTTTAGATATTGTAAATTGCGGTGATCAGTCATTACGGTGACTGTGTGTCTGGCTCCCAAAAGATAATGCCGCCAGGCTTTAAAGGCCGATCTGATAGCTAAAAGTTCCTTGTCTGTAATTGAATAGTTGATCTCGGGAGCCGAGAATTTGCGGGACCAAAAGGCTACAGGATGTAATTGGTGTGTGACCGGATCTCTTTGTGATAAAACTGCCCCATAGCAAGACTAGAAGCATCCGTTTCCACGATGTAGGGGAGTTCTGGGCGAGGATGTTTTAGAACAGGTGCAGAAATGAATTTAGCTTTTAAGTCCTGAAAAGCTTGTTCTGCTTCAGTAGACCACTCAAAACGTTTGTTCCTTCTTTAACAGAGCGGTGATGGGCTGGACTATCCGAGAGAATTCAGGAATGAATCTGCGGTAAAAGTTAGCGAAGCCTAACATGCTTTGAACTCCTTTTACAGAGGTTGGTGATGGCCACTTGATGATTGCATCGACTTTCTTTGAATCCATATGGACTCCGTTAGGTGACAATATGAATCCCAGGAACTCAACTTCAGTTACGTTGAAAACGCATTTTTCAAGCTTAGCAAAAAGGTTATGTTGACGCAATCTCTCGAGAACCTTTTTAACGTGTCTCTGATGTTCCTCTTCAGATGATGAATAGACAAGGATGTCATCAATGTAGACAACAACACACACATCTATGAGTTCTCTAAGGACATCGTTCATAAAATACTGGAAAGCGGCAGGAGCGTTACAAAGTCCAAAGGGCATCACTTGATATTCGAATAGCCCATACTTGGTGCGGAAGGCCGTCTTCCATTCATCGCCCTCTTTTATTCGTACCAAGTGGTAGGCTCCTCTGAGATCCAACTTTGTATATATACATGCGTCTTTGACTTGGTCCAGGAGTTCAGGGATCAAAGGTAACGGGTATCTGTTTTTAACAGTGATTTGATTCAGGGCGCGGTAATCTATACAAGTCCTAAGGTCTCCTTCCTTTTTCGGAACGAAGAACAAAGCCGATGAAGCTGGAGATT
>PGSH02009347.1:0-15098 GCA_002915635.3 Ambystoma mexicanum | reverse complement strand
GCGCGTACACGCCATTGGCCTATGTACGTGTATTTCAGGGCTGCGCGGCCACTTACACAGGCAAGTACGTCAGCGCACCTGTATGCCTGCAGCGTGGGAATTTCCACACGCGATTGGAGTGGGAACTCGATTCCAGGGGTGCGAGGCTCACACGCTGCCTACTACACGCGCAAGGCATTAATATGTGCGCAAACACTCAATAAACAAGCCCAGATGCCAGGAGAACAGAACCGTTCCAAGCAGCGTGGCAGTGGGCAACCAAAGGAGGAGGAGGAGGGATAGTCAGGGCAGAATAATACAACCCAGAACCAGCTTTTAGGGATGCCTGATGACCCAGGTGTATGGGAGACAGGTTCCACCACACATAATACTGACCTGGTGAGTGAGATGGGAGGATGACCTCAATCACCCCCCTGGCCCAAGCACTCAGCCCCCTGGAGAAGTCTCATGTACGCACATCTTAGCCCTGATGAATTTCAGCGACAAGTGAATACGGGGTGGGTGTCAAGCCACGCCAGTCACGCGTACACCAGGTCTTGAACATCATCACTGCACGCCCATCATCGCAAGGCAATTACCTGCGCCAGAAAAACTCGAAAGGCATGCGCCCTGGATTTTACGGTGTGGCACGATCCCAAAGTGCTAGGTGCATCGACTGCACGCATGTGGGCTCTACGTCCCACCTGGGCATCTGAGCAACTCATAGGAACCGGCAACACTGGCATGCCATCAACGTCAGGTAGTAGTAATGCCAAGGGAATATCACCATCAGATATGCCAACTATCCCGGGTCCACCCACGGACGCCTCATTTACCGATTCACCCTAAGCCGGACTAGAAGCTGGCGGCATGGCGATCATGGCTCTTGGTGAGTATGAATGCCACTGCACTGCATGCATTCAGATACTGAGCAAGGTCACAACCCCACAATGATACCAATCACCACCTCCACAGGGGACATGCGTTACCCTCTAGCCCCACATGAGACGCCAAAGTCAACAGCCAACGCCACCCGAGGTAAGATATAACAGCCCACATTACAACCCGGGACATAGTGGACGCACATTGGGAGTGCTTAAAGTCACCGCTTTCGCCCCTTGACCGTTGGCGGCGCTGTTATACCCCCCAGAAGTGTGCAACGACATAGTGGCACATGTCCTGCCACGTTGCCAGCCAAGCCGGGCCTGGCCGTGAAATGGTGGTGCCCACATCCCCAACAAATGCACGGCCGCTGCGCATGGGAGGGAAAGGGCACGGGGGAGGCAGCCCGTACACAGCTAGTGGCTAATTATTCACTAAGAAATCATACCCTGGAGTGCACACTGCCTGGCACATACCATCTGACATCATGATGACTCAACTGACACTGATCTGATGTCTGAGAATCAAACGGAAATCATATCAGCCTGAGATTGTTCACCTGGCAGTGTTACAGATGTGTGCATCCCCGACCACACAACACCCACCATGCAGTTGTGGTGAAAACACATTCAGCAGCTAAAATGAATACCCACTTGCAAAATGCAACATGAGGACAGTGCCATGTCACCACCAACCACACCGCCACACGCAACCACAAGACACACCGTGAATGTCATGCTATGTGCAGGTAAACAAGTAATACCACACATGACACAAGTGTCACAAGTACAGTGTCGACACTATGGAAACTCGCGACAACTGAAATGCTACAGTAATGCAGGACAACAAAACACACTTGACAGGTATTTAGCAATAAACTTATCAGCCACTCACCTCAAAACTACCATTAACATGACTTACGAATCGAAGGAATTAGTAGTCTCACCACCTGGAAATGCCTGCACTCCACCACTTCAACTGTCAGTGTTCCGCCTGTAAGTGAAGGTGCACTGCTGCCAAACATGGACCCGCCATCTCCAAACTAGAGGGCCACTTGTGTAGGACATGACGGAAAGGACCTGCAAATTGGAGGTAGACACGGATGATGAGTTACACATCAATGCAACATGAGTGTACAACACAAACAGCAATATGCACTAGGAATGTATACACAGTATTGACTAGACTACCCACACATGTAGTGGGAGTCCAATGTCACCATGTACGTCAATGTCACTGGGCACACCCTTTGAAAGCCCATGGAACGGGAAGCAGGGGGTTGTGTGTGACTCAAACCCAAGCATCTGAACCAAATACATGACAAGCCTGCATGTGTCCAGCCACAATGCAGCGTATGCCCACGGACCCACGTAGGCAACACATTGTCCGAAAAAAATGGAATAAAAGAATCAAAATAAAAATAAAAAAAAACAATCAAAAATGGCCATTGAATGGGCCCGGGGGGGTTTGGGAGGCCCCCAGGAGGTCGGTGACAGGGTGCACATCCAAAATCCACCTGTGTGATCTTGGGAAAAAAAAACACGCTCCATGGGCTCATGGCCCACACGGCTACCCTATTGTGGGAGTATCACTGCTGTCGCTATTATCACCCTGTGCAGCTGCATCCGGAGGTGGTTGCACTATGGAAGGCAGCCCACGCAAGGCCCTAGTCTGTTCCTCCATGGATGCAAGCATGCGGGTGTGGTAGGTTTCGTTCTGGAGGATGAGTGTGCGGAGGTCCCATGCAACAACTCACGGGATGCCGACGCTCCGCCCTCGTTGCCGTGCATCTCAGCTGAGAGCGTACTGGTGAGATGCTCCAGCTGCTGTTCTGTCCTTTGTGTGTTGAAAGCCTCAGGCTCAACAAGAGTCGTCCTGAGTGAAGGAGCTCCTGCCTCAGGGTTCCTGTGGCGCTGGGACTCTATGGAGATGGCTTCCTGCAGAGTCGCCAGTGCCGCCCGCCTGTCCCTGTTGAGCCGCAACATGTCCTCCCTGTGTGACTGGCAGATGGAGTCGGTTGCCTTGCTGTAGTCGCTCCATCAGCCTTTCGGGGGGACAATGGAAGTGGGCCACCCTATCATGGCCTGAGCCATGATCTCTGATGATGCTGCCTGTTGGTTGCCATACACGTAAATGGAATTGCTCCCATGCGGTATTGCCAGGTGGCGTACGGCCACCACGTCGGCGGGCACCACACACTGTCTGGGACAGGCGAACTGGCGCCTTGCTGTGCCGGCACTGCCTGAGGCTGCAGGACTGCATTCGCCCTCTGATCTGCTGGCCGCAGGACAGGATCAGATGTGGGAGTGTGACCCTGCATCCGTAACCACCAAAGGCGTAGCTGGCAACACTGACATCGCCATTGAGGGTTCTGACCGCTGGTGCAGGTGGGTGGACAGAACAGAAATCGCCTCCCAGGAACACTCAGTCTGCGACGGCACGTAGGTCTCATCATCCAAATCAACACCTGAGTACAGCTCGGGGGAGGTGCAGCCAGAGGACACCCTTGAGAGCACGACCTGGGCAGCAGTTGTGGTTCTCACCCCCACCACACCACGTCCCTCACTGGTGGTTGGTCGGCCCTCGGACCCCTCCTGGGTCTGCACCATCTCCACAACTCCCAGCAGTATCAGGTGCGTCTTCCCCTGCAAAGACATAAAAGCAAACAAATGGAAACAGGCATTAGCACCATGGCACACAATGAGGGCTGAGAGCAAGAGAACCAGTACTTGATTGACACATGTCGCCACATGACTAAAGCCTCCGCGTGCACGCACGCCTCACTGCGTATGAAGGGCAGGCAAATGGCACACACTGATGACACCAAGATGGAAGATGAACACATTTTCTGCATGCTGCCTGGCAGTGGCATCACACATTTGGCCTGTGATTGCCAGGTGAAATACACATGCCATCACACAGATGGCATGTACCATTGCTATTGAGTGAAGATGGAGAGGAGGGCAGCACTTATTCATTCAGTCCAGTTCCCGCATGTAATAGCTTTTCTAATTCAAACAGGTCTGATTTTTCACGCTGGAGCTGCCAGTCCAAAATGGTCCGATTTGCACAGGGCACATGTGTGAACAAATGATATCCAGGTAACAAAGTCACTCACTTTACCATACGCCATGTCAGACATGTGACTAGAGGACTGAGAAATGCCTAGTAAAAGTGGTGGAATGCAACAGATCTGCCTGATTGAACAGGAAAAATAAGCACAATGTTGTGGCAAAGGTGACACTTCAAGGGCAACTGGCGTGCTGTTGGCCTAGATGTCTACTGTTGCAGAAGGATACTGCTTATGGCCAAATGCTGCTGCGCAGGATGTATTGCATGAAGCACATGGGTGACGCCAACGACTCAGGCGCACACACCCTCACCTGGCACACAAACAGAAGCCCTCACACACACACCATGCACATGGATGACACACACATGCATGTGCACTCACCGGACAATGCCTCATAATCTGGCAGATCTCCCACGCCTTGGATCTGTTCCTCCGTGACGTAGGTCCCAGCGACTGACTCATGTGGAGTGAGTTCCAGGTCTTCTACTGGAGGCCCACCTCCAGTCACTAGAGTTGCGGCATGACTTGAGGCCAGCTTATTCTTGCCCTGCGCTTTAGGTCATTCCAGGCGCTTATAGCAATCATTGGCTGTGCGCCTCACGATTCCAAGGGCACTTACGATGTCCGCAACGGTCCTGCCAGTGTGCTGCCGTTGTGCAGTGTGTGGTCTTGGATCCTGCAACAATTACCATCTCGTTATCATGTCCGGACACAATACTCGACAAGTGCATTCAGTTCGGCATCCGTGAAGCTGGGCTTCCTCGACGGGCCGGACTGTGTAGCCGTGTCTGGGGCATCAGCCTGTGCGGACGAGCACTCTTCCTCTTCCGCTTGAAGGTGGTGGTGATCCTGAGTGTCCTGCGCCGCTCTGGACACTAGGGGCAGGAGCCCTGGTGGACTCTGTATAAGGAGTGTGGATTGCACAAATCAGCATGGGAGTTGGTGCAGGCATTGGCTCAAGTGTAATGGTGTCAGGGGAATGTCAGCAGGATGGACTAGGACCGACAATGTCCTGGCTGGGTGTGTGAGAGCTGGGGTGGATGGAGCCGCAGCTGCCCCTGCAAGCCTCTCCGCCCTGCCTACTTGGGGCAGCAGATGACCTTGCTGCCCCAGATCCACGTGGCCTGATGACATCAACGTGCACCAGCGCACGTGTCATAGGCCTGCTGACCTGGAAGTCAGCCATGGATCAGCCAGGTCTGGTGCCACAATGGGCTGTCCAACAAGGGCTGAGCATGGATGGTGTCAGCCACATCAGCCTCAACCAGGGGGGGGATTATGGGTGCCCTTGACTGGTCCTCCACACATGGGGGACAGGGTCACCCTGCAAGTAACGACCACGTCCCCTACCGGATCCACCACGGCCACCACTTGTGGCTCGTCCACCTTTGCCACCCTTACGGAATCCTCGCCTCCCAACCATGGCACTGATGTTAATGTGCGTATGGGAGTGGCTGTAAACTATTGTCCTGGGCAATTGGGGGTCAAAGGGGTTGGGTACCAGATGGTAATTGTACCCTAGTGCTCTAGCAAGGCTGAATGTGACCCCTGGGGAAAGATGACGGGTCACGCAACGCACAGGAAGCCCAAAAAAGGGAGATGACGTGCACGCAACCCCTCATAGACCACGTGTGCGGAAAGAAAAACCTGCACTACGCTGTGGCACCCAGTAACACAAGAATGAACGTATGCGTGTCACACGCAGCCTAGAATGACCTCTGAAGGGGTAGGCTACACACGGGGCAAGCACAGATGTTAGATACGTGCGTGACTCACCGTCTGCCAGGAAAAAGAGTGTGAAAAAGGAGTGCGTTTGGTTGGCAACACCCCCGCCAAAAGAAGATTTGTACGCTGTCTGAGGAGACAGGACAACAGTAGAAGGGAACACTGTTTGAGGGAACAGGCCCAGGAAAACCAGAAAAAGAGAAAAAAGAGAAAAAGCTGTCAGAGGTAACAGGGAGTACGAACTTGAAACGCCGTGAAGTAAATCGCGTGTGAAAGGACAAGAAGTACAGAATTCACCCACTCGCTCTCCACGAAAAGCACGTACAAGGAAATGGTGTTCTACACGTACCTTTTATGCAGGCCCACACGTCCAGCGTCACTTACGCGGCGTGTACGCGCTAGGGCCATTTCCACCAATTACACGCTTTGTCACTTCTGCGTGTAGGGCCATTTCCACCAATTACACGCTTTGTCACTTCTGCGTGTAGGGCCATTTTCACCAATTACACGCTTTGTCACTGCCGCGTGTACGCGCTAAGCCCATTTCCACCAATTACACGCTTTGTCACTTCTGCGTGTAGGGCCATTTCCACCAATTACACGCTTTGTCACTGCCGCGTGTATGCGCTAAGCCCATTTCCACCAATTACACGCTTTGTCACTTCTGCGTGTAGGGCCATTTCCACCAATTACACGCTTTGTCACTTCCGCGTGTACGCGCTAAGGCCATTTCCACCAATTACACGCTTTGACACTCGGACGTGTCTTTCATTTTTTTCACACGCAACATTTTCCAACGTGTGCCCTATTCAACGTGCACGTGACTTCATAGACGCGCATACGCTGGTGACGCGTTTACGGACTAAGGGCCTTTCCTCAAATTACACACAGACGTGTTGGATTTTCACATGCCAAATCACTCCGTAACAAGCTGGCCACGCGTTCACACACGGAAGACCAAGCTCCTGCCCAGAAGGCCAAATTACTGCCCCCCCAGAGCCCTGAGCACGCTCCCACCTGCCATCTGCTGCTGCCTGACTGCCTGCTGCCCACGTGCCCTGCCATTTGCTGCCTGCACATCAGCCAGGGGTGCTGTTGCTGTGACCACCCCTGCTGGAACCGAAGACTCCCGACTGCTTTTCCATCGCCCCACAGCCCAGCCCCAGGAGCCAGTTGCCCACCCACTCCTGCCTCTGGGGTTGCCATGTCGGGCACTGCAACATCTGGCCCCAGTGGCAACCCCTGGCCAAGGAGGCAGAGTGGCACCAGCTTCACTGCCACCGAAGTTGGTGTCCTGGTGGAGCATGTCCTGGGGCAGTATGATGCCCTCTTCGGAAGGTTGCGCGCCGACAAGGAAGGACGGACTCGGATCTGGATGGACATCGTGACTGCCATCAACGCGGAGGAGGTGGCAGTCCGCGACTACGAACGTGTCAGGAAGCGCTGGGAGGACTTCAGGTCCAGGACCCTCAACAAGGCCCGGCGCCTCCTGAAGGCAGCGGATGCTAAGGGGCGCCGGGGCCACTTGTCGGAAGATCAGATGAGGGTCCTGGAACGCATATCCCCAGCGCTCCACATCCAGGTCCTTGAGAAGCAGACCCGTCTGGAGTCGAGCGGTAAGTGTACATGCATACTGATTGTAAGCTGTGCGTGTGGTGGTGTGCCAGGAGTGTGCAGGTTGAACATGTATTTTTATGTGGCCACGTAGGGGGGGTGTACAGGGCCGTGAGGGTGACACATGCGAGGGGTCTCATGTGTGACACATGGATGGTGCATGTGTGTGTGGGCTTGCATGGCACAGGATGTGGAGGAATGATTGTCAGGTGTGACATGGATGTCGATCAAAACACTGCGACAGTTGGCGGAGGTGTACACATGCATGCAAGTTTGGTGTTGTGTGTGCATGTGTAGTGTACTCCCCATGTTGCATGTGATGTGTGGATGACCTTTGGCTGCTCATGCTGTTGTATGTGAAGGGATGGTGCTGGCTGTTGCAATATGGCTGTGGTATGGCTCATGTGTGCAAGTTGAAATGACATGTGTGTTGGGGATTGTGATGCCATGTCTGAGGTTTACCAATGCCACTCATGTATAACTGTCATGTGTGTATGAGTCCATTTTACAGTGCCCTGATGCCTGTGTTTTCTTTCTCCCTGTCTGCAGCGTCAACTGATGAAGAGGGCGGAGAAGGTGCTGTGGAGCACAGCGGCAGGGGTCGCACCACCAGCCGGAGACGCAAGGCCCGGATCCCCTCCCAGGTTGTGATCTCGTCGGGGAGTGAGGAGTCCGGTGCCGCGTCCCAGGCCGCAGCTGCCGAGGGGAGGTCCAAGAGGCGGAGGTTGGAGTTGGACTCCTCGGCAGCAGAAGGGGCAGCTGGGACCCCACAGGGCCCAACGGAGGAAGATGGCACTGAGTCATCCAGGTTGGTGGGGGGTTTGGTGGAGGAGGAGGCCGTGCAAGCGACAGTGGCGGGGTCTGGAGGTGGGGATTCCACTGGTGCTAGTGGTGCAGTGCAGGATCAGGGACAGGAGGCAGCACAGGCCGCCGCAGAGGTGCCTGTGTGCAATCCTGTCCCTGCTCCTGTCACTGCATCATCTTGCACCAGCGGGGATGCCTACCTCCAGACCCGGTCTCAGGGAGAGGATTGGCTTACAACACCTGGCCTTCCTCTCCCTGCGGATGTGGCTATCCTGCACCAGGTTGTGCCTGTCCAGGGTGGGGTGGCGTTATGTCAACGGGCCATGCGAGCTGACCTGCAGTCTTTTCATGATGAGTCTGCACGTCTTCTCGCATGGCTCGTTGACCGCGTTGACCAACTGGGACAGCTCACCAGGGCTGGATTCCTCCGTTTCCTGGACCTTGTTCCGACCCCCTTCTCCACAGAACCCCCTATGCCCCAGTCGTCCTCCATGCCATCTTCCCACCCATGTGTCACCTGGGTGCCCTGTGGAGCTGCCTCCGACCGTGCGGCCAGGCTGGTGGACAACAGATCCCTGCCACAGTCGGGAGTCGGACGTCCAGCAGGGGTGGCCACATCAACGACTGCACCCCAGCTGGAGGAGGATGTGCAGGCACCATCGGACAGGGCACATGGACAGCAGCAGCTGCAGCAGCAGGAGGCTGTAGGTGGGAGCCACGATAGCTCGGGGCCTTCAACATCGGAGGGGCAGGCATCGGCCGGAGGGCGGTTTATAGTCATAATTTCGAGAAAAAAAATGTCGACAGACAAAAATGTCGAATAAAAAATGTCTAAAACAATAATGTCGACATCCTATACTTATAATGTAAAAAGTCATTTTTTAGAAAAAAAATGTCGACAAAAAAAATGTCACTTAAAACTATCAACACCTCACCCAACACCCCCCTGCAACCCCCCCCACACCAACCCACCACCACCCTCCCACCCCTCATACTCAACACATTCTATTTATATATTTATTTATTTTTTCAATAACTAAATAAATAAAAAGAGTATCATTTACTATGGGGGGGGTCCCCCCAACCCCCCTCACCCAACACCCCCTGCCACCACCCCCCCACACCCCCAACCACCCTCTCACCCCTCATACTCAACACATACCAATTATATATTTATTTATTCAACAATTAAATAAATAAAAGAGTATTTGTTTACTATGGGGTGTCTCCACCAACCCTCTCACCCAACACCCCCTGCCACCCCCACACCCCCACCACCCTCATACTCAACATATCTTATATATATATATTTTTTTATTCATACAATTAAATCAAAAATTTCGAAAAAATATTGAAAAAATGTCGACATTATTGTTTGTCGACATTATTTTTTTCGACATTTATTTTTCGAAATTTTGACTGTCGACATTTTGACTGTCGACATTATGACTGCCCACCCAGGAGGACCCTGGGCGGGAAGTGTCTTCCGTGTGGCAGCGGTTGGGCCACGCCATAGATGCGTAGCGGCGGCAGGCGGAAGAGGCGCGGCTCACGATGGTCAGGGCGGAGAACTCCATGCGGAGGGCCCTGAGGCGGGCCGAGTGCCTCGAGGCAATCCGCAGGGAGTTGGAGGTGAACATGTCGGCGTCCCTGCGGACCCTCGGGGCCATGGAACAGGACTGCCTCCGGGACATAGACGATGATGCCCTGGCCCGGAACACCACTAAGTGAGCCGCTGGACTGGCCCGCCGCCATTGTATATAGTTATTTAGTGATAGGTTTCCTTTGCAGTTTATTTTTATTTGGAGTCGACGGACACTGCTCCACCTTTTGTATATAGTTCCATTTTAGATAGGTTTTTTGGTAGGTTTCATTTCTTCTCTTGGGATGATGGACCCTGAATACTTTGTACATAGTTGGACTTTGGATTTGGATATTTTTTTTACTATGAATATTTTTTCCCATGGAGCAATGGTTTTCTATTTCTTTTTTCCCTTCATTTCCTTTTCATGGACTTGAACTTTGGAAGATATTTTTTTGGATTATCATTTATTGATTTTAATTTGAAAAGGGACAGCCAGCTTAATTTTGTTATTTTTTTACTTGTGTATTTTGTTTAATTTTGATTGCCATTGCTGTTGTTTTTAATACATTATTTGGACTTTTTCATTCTTCAATGTGTGGTTTCATCTCATTGTTTTCATGCATGTCATGATATGGGTTTTCAGGTTCACTTGCAACCATTGTGTGTGTGTGAGACACATGTGTTGATTTACATTGTTTCCATTGGAGTAGTATCATGGGCACATGTAATACTTGGTTGTGTCTTTGGGCTGTGGTGGCTGGCCATGAGGCACATGCTTGAGGATTGTCAGGGCCTGTGGGCAGGGGGACATGAGTGGGGGCCTGGTGGAGGGTGCCCCTGGTGGCTGGGGGTGGGAGACATGGGTGGGAGCCTGGTGGAGGCTGCCCCTGCACTGCTGGGGGTGGGGGTGGTGGGGAGACATGAGTGGGGGCCTGGTGGAGGCTGCCCATGGTGGCTGGGGGTGGGGGTGGTGGGAGACATGAGTGGGGGCCTGGTGGAGGCTGCCCCTGCACTGCTGGGGGGTGGGAGGGGTGGTAGACATGGGTGGGGGCCTGGTGGAGGCTGCCCCTGGTGGCTGGGGGGTGGGGGTAGACATGGGTGGGGGCCTGGTGGAGGCTGCCCCTGGTGGCTGGGGGGTGGGGTGATAGGGGACATTAGTGGGGGCCTGGTGGAGGCTGCCCCTGCACTGCTGGGGGGTGGGGTGGTGGGAGACATGAGTGGGGGCCTGGTGGAGGCTGCCCCTGGTGGCTGGGGGTGGGGTGGTGGGAGACATGAGTGGGGGCCTGGTGGAGGCTGCCCCTGCACTGCTGGGGGGTGGGGTGGTGGTAGACATGGGTGGGGGCCTGGTGGAGGCTGCCCCTGGTGGCTGGGGGGTGGGGTGGTGGTAGACATGGGTGGGGGCCTGGTGGAGGGTGCCCCTGGTGGCTGGGGGTGGGGTGATAGGGGACATGAGTGGGGCCTGGTGGGGGTGCCCCTGCACTGCTGGGGGTGGGGGTGATAGGGACATGAGTGGGGGCCTGGTGGAGGCTGCCCCTGGTGGCTGGGGGGTGAGGGTGATAGGGGACATGAGTGGGGGCCTGGTGGAGGCTGCCCCTGCACTGCTGGGGGGTGGGGGTGGTGGGAGACATGGGTGGGGGCCTGGTGGAGGCTGCCCCTGGTGGCTGGGGGGGGGGTGGTGGGAGACATGAGTGGGGGCCTGGTGGAGGCTGCCCCTGCACTGCTGGGGGGTGGGGGTGGTGGGAGACATGAGTGGGGCCTGGTGGAGGTGCCCTGCACTGCTGGGGGGTGGGGTACAGGGGACATGAGTGGGGGCCTGGTGGAGGGTGCCCTGCACTGCTGGGGGTGGGGGGGTGGTAGACATAGGTGGGGGCCTGGTGGAGGGTGCCCCACTGCTGGGGGTGGGGTGGTGGGAGACATGAGTGGGGGCCTGGTGGAGGCTGCCCATGGTGCTGGGGGTGGGGTGGTGGTAGGGGACATGAGTGGGGGCCTGGTGGAGGCTGCCCCTGCACTGCTGGGGGGTGGGGGTGGTGGGAGACATGGGTGGGGGCCTGGTGGAGGCTGCCCCTGCACTGCTGGGGGGTGGGGGTGCAAGGGGACATGAGTGGGGGCCTGGTGGAGGGTGCCCCTGCACTGCTGGGGGGTGGGGGTGCAGGGGGACATGAGCAGGTGTGCAGGGTAGTCCCCTGTTTTGTGGGCTGCCTGCAGGGGCCGTGGAGGGTGTACAGGGAACACCTGTGAGGACCCACCCAGCCTAATCGCGTGTGTAACTTCCCACGCACCCCTGTAATACACGTACCCAGCCAAATCGCGTGTGATAATTCCCGCGCACCCCTGTAATACACGTACCTGGCCAAATCGCGTGTGATAATTCCCGCGCACCCCTGTAATACACGTACCCAGCCAAATTGCGTGTAAAACGTCCCGTGTACCCCTGTAATACACGTACCCAGCCAAATCGCGTGTGATAATTCCCACATACCACTGTAATACACGTGCCCTGGCTAATCGCGTGTAAACCTTCACGCGTACCCCTGTAATACACGTACCCTGGCCAATCGCGTGTAAAACTTCCCGCGTACCCCTGATATGAACGTTACCTGCTTTGCGTTCCTTGTTTGGCAGCCCTGTAAACTGGTCCAGGGTAAGCGCAGCCCTTTGCGATGATTTAGCGATTTTGATGGCTTTTCCTTGCGCGAGGGCGTTCTTGGGGGCGTTACTGGCGTTGCTGCAGGGTCGCTGCGATACTCTGCGCCACGGCTGGTTTGGGAGCCTAAAATCCATGAATACGCTGTGCGCGGAAATCGGTTTTAGCGCACATGCCTGGCGCAGACAATCGCACGCGGACACTCTGCGCCAGCCGCTTGCGGCACTTTTCTGCGAAATTCTATGAATTACCCTGAAAGTGACAAACTGTGAAGGCAGCTTAGTAAAACTCACCAAACCAAATTTAATTAATCATATCAAATTATCATTAAAGACTCCTCAACATAAAGAAGTATATTACATGTCCCTGCTACAACTCTTTAAACCATGGAGAAAAGAAGAAGAAATACTAGATAACAATGACTCATATGAAGACGTTTTCAAAGCAAATGAAAGCAGTATAACTGATGTAAACTTTGCACAGTACAAAACAATGTTGCACAATAAACAGCAACACGAACAAGAACTCCAGGCCCAACTAGATAAGGATACACCTGACAGTAGTCAACCGTCTGTCACAGGAAGCCAAGAACCACTGGGAGACCCACTAATAACAAATGAGGCAAAATTAGCTATGATAGAAGTAGAAAACACCATGTGTCAGTATGAAGATAAAGAAGACTTAACTATACTAGAATCAAAGCTAAACAATGAGCAACGTAGCATTTTTCAAGAAGTAACAAAAGAAATTGCACATGGTGTACAACATGAAAACAAAGAATGCACCTGTCAAAATTACAAACCCATACTATTGTATGTCAGTGGTGAAGCTGGTTCTGGCAAACATTCCTAATCAAAAACATCAGTAAGTTCCTTCAACAATTCACAAACAACAAACTGTCAGCTGTTGTCACTGCCCCCACAGGTCTAGCTGCCTACAACATAGGTGGTGTCACTTTACACCGATTACTACTTGTTAGGCAGAAACCGGTGCAGTTCCCTTTGGGAACACTGCAAAAGATTTAGGACTACAGGTGTTAGCAGTAAACCCACTTGGTAGCAGTCTGTACCACCCAGATTTACCTGGTAGCTGTGGCTGAGCAGTCAGACTTCCCTCAAGAAGAGTTAGGCAGTATGTAAAGTATACACAATAGGTACTCAGACACAATAGCACAAGCAAACACTGACCAGAGCTTTGGTATCAAAGTATATAATTATTTATTTAAAAACACACAGATTGAAACACTCCAGCACTCTACTTGTAAAACACTCTAAACACAGTTATTATGAAAACCCCAACCCTTATCCCTTATTTAGACAAGTCTTAGTTAACACCACTTATTTCCAGACAGAGGTGAGTGCTTAACTATAGATGGCACTCCAATAAGTATGTGAAGAAGGGAGGGAAAAGGCAGAATATGTGAAGGTACACCACTCTAAGATTTAGGAACACTTTCAGTAAGGTAGAAGAACAGAAAGTCACTGGTGAAGTTCCAGTCCCCAAAGCCAAGCTTTAATGCAGAAAACCCCCATTCACTCAGCCTAGCTGTCACTCAAACATGGTAAGTGGTGAGCCGGCCGGCTCACCACTTGGGCCAATCAGGACGGAGTGCGACTTGAGTTGCCTAGGCAACTCAGTCCAGGGTGCCTAAATCCCCCTCCACCCCTCCTAAGTACCCCAGACAGAGTGGTACCACTTTGGAGGGCTTCTGTGGAGAAGCCTGCCAAAAAGTGGAACAAAGGGCTCGACTTGGGTGGGAGTCACAGAAGAGAACACAAACCCCATTTTAGAATCAAGTTTTGGCAAAAAATACCAACCGGAGAATAAATAATAAATAAATAAACCGGCAGTATGTTTGAGGCTACCGTAAATAATTAAATAAAGGTAGTAGCCTAAAACAATGGGAAATCCCATCGGAAAATATTCGCGGTTGAATATAAAAAGCCACCAGCCAAAACTCGATCAGGGGGGACGGAGACGTGCCCCCTCGACTAACAGACCCCGGGGCAATCGAATTGCCCCAGCCAGTACGTCCACAATATGATGGTTTGTACTGGTTCTGTTCAGGATTTGTGACTAGTAAAGTCAATGGTGACTTTACATGCCCTGGGAGACAGTAGTCAGTCCCAGGGTATGGTGTCTATGTTTGGGGTTCCCTAGGACACCCCTGTGTTACTGCACTGAGGGTGCTGTGTAACACACATCACAAAAACAAATGAGGCCCTATGGAGTAAAAGACCCCATAGCCCATTAAACACATATAGATTCAAAGAAACACACTCCAAACATGTCCAAGAGTGAGGGTAAAAGAGCCTCACTCTTGGCAGGAGAAAACAATAAACCCCACAAATCCAGCAAAGCTGCTGGGGGACTCACTAGGTTAGGAAATTCAGCCTAAACAGAGAATTCTCCCTAACACTCGCCCCCTCAGACTAAGGGACAGGAGGATTTAATCCACTCCTTGATGAATCTCATACCTCTAGTCGATGACATACATCCTAGAGAGACCATCAGCATTTTGGTGATGACACCCTGACCTGTGCTCAATGGTGAAATCAAACCCTTGCAGGCAGATTGACCATCTCAATAGTTTTGGATTTTCCCCTTTCATTTGCATTAACCATCTCAAGGGTTGGTGGTCAGTCTAAATGACAAAAGTAGAACCATACAAGTATGGCCTAAACTTCTTCAGTGCCCACACAATAGCAAAGCATTATCTTTCGATTGTTGCCCACCTTGTCTCAGGATCCTTCAGTTTACGGCTGATGAAGCAAATGGGGTGTCCCTACCCT
>PGSH02009346.1:0-40364 GCA_002915635.3 Ambystoma mexicanum | reverse complement strand
GTAGTATTGTACTCGAGAGCACAATCGGTGCCAGGTAACACCAGTAATCTGACATGCCTGGGAATTGTCTGCCTGTTTCAGTGCGTTATTCCGCAGAGACAGACAATCTTTGGAATTTGGCCGTCCGGCACCACAGGAGGGGTCGCCGGCATGTACTTTGTACTGTAAGTACGGCATTGGTAGTATAGTATTCAACGATATTTGGCACAGACAAACTAGACATGCTCCCAAAATTCAGTGGCCAGTCAATGGTAGTTTTAAGATTGTTCGAATACAGTATTTAGAATCCATATTGTTAAAGAAAAAAGCTAGACCTGCACGATTTGATGTAATACAACAGTGGAAAAAGGAAGCTTTTCAATTTAAGAGTAAAGAGAAGCATGCACGTCGTCACATGTCAAATTCCGAAAAGGCATTATTGTACGACCAACAAACACAGTCAGAGTCTGTTAGAAACATGGATAGGGCTTTGCAACTTGGTATACAGAAAATATATCCGTCTAAAGATTTTCATACCTCAGATGAGATAATTGATAAACTCTTAAATGAACCTAGGCCTGGTGCCACTGCACTACCTCGTTATATACCTCTTCTTGATGTCTTACCTCTTCCTGCTGCCGTTCCTCCTCCCGTAGCAATTCCTGTTCTTCCTGTTGCTCCTCCGCTACCAGTTATTGCTCCTCTTCCTGTAGTTGTTCCTTCACCTGTACCTCCACCTTTACTGACTGTTACTGTTCCAGTAGATCCCTCTTTTTGCCAGTAGTAGTGTCTGTAATGTTGTACAGGATGTGTCTACTCTCTCTTTTCCAAGCGGTTCTGCTCCGCTCGTAGTTGATAAAGAGGCGATTACTGAAATAAAAATCGTAACGCTGAACACAGTTTCCAAAGAAAAGAGGAGAAATTTGAATGCATGGGCTAAGCAATATATAGAGAAAGGTGAACAATGTACTGTTTTAGCTACACTCTTTAATCTAGAAAGTATTCCCGATCAGAATGTCTTTATTGAGGGGATGGGGATACATTTGGCTGTAATGTGGAATAAATTGATGGACACAGATGTCCCACAAGGGTTGAGGGATTTGAATGTTTTAGCTTATTCAAGGGATACTGCGGAGAAAGGGTTTTTGAGTTTAGAAGGGAGTTAGAACGGTTACAGAATGATGAAGTAGATGGTGATAGTTTGGACGCTTTTTACGTGCAGAAACGGTTCCTTCCTCCTTGTAAGTAAAGAGTGAAGAAACATGAATTTGCACAATGGATGCGCTTAGAAGGATTTCAGATATGCCGATATCTCCCATAGAAGTATATGATACGTATAGTCAGTATACTTCAAAAATGCATAGGAAAGTGTTACAGGTAATGGTAGAATAGCTGCAGGATGAATGTATAAAGAAAAAGGTTTGTTGTCCCGCAGAATTATTCAATATTTATAAGAGAGCTTTTGTGTCTGATACCGCATCCACCACTTTAGCTCTCGATTTGGCTCTGTTGCTTAGTAAACATTCGGAGTTGCCTACTTCTCAGTTGCCTATGAGAGAGGTTCCTCCGACATTTGTCCCCAAAGTTGAGATTCCGGCTAATGCTGCAACGGGTGCAGCAGCGATTGATATTGAGGCTCATTATGTATCACAGTTTGTTCACGTCCCGTTCTCACGACAGGAAGTGAATACTATTAGACAATTGATTCCAGACATTAGGAAAAATCCAACAGGGTTTTATAAAGAAACAGAATCTGTCTTGCATTCGTCAGTTTTTACTCTGGGTGATATAGACTTGTTGTTCCCTGTGCTTCTACCAGCTGATTTATGGAAACAGATTAGGACTGTAGATGATCCAGCTGGGTTAGGTGACACATGGGTTAACTTGGTTAGGTTAGATGTGGAAAGGACAGCTGGTGAAAGACCACTGCAGGTGATACTGACTTTGCCAGATAGAATAGTATCAAAATTAAAAACTTTAATTCCTCAGAGAAAGATTGTTTGGGACAAACTCACTGCTTGTACGCAAGGAAAATCTGCCGATGCTACTGAATTCTTTAATCGGTTCGAACAAGTGTTCTCAGATTTTAGCGGACAGGATTTAAGCACCGCGTCAGAAAAGAGATTGTTTGTGGATAGGTTTGTGCGTGGATTATTGCCTGATATCCAGTCACAAATTATGACTTCCGAGAGTGCTTGGCAAGCTAAATCACAGTCCGAAGTATCACATATGGCTCAGTATTACGAGAATTGAGTCAATAATGAAAAAAAAAGAATCAAAAAGAAAAGGGGAGATATAAAAACCAAAGTATTATTGCAACAGATGTTCAGAGGGCCTAGAGGTGGAAGTACGCCGTTTCGAGGTCAATTCGTTCCACAAAGTAATGCGCTGTTGGGTCCTTTACACGCAAACCAATGTGCTTATTGCAGACCAGAGGGTCATTGCCGAGCACAATGTCCGATCCTCCAGCAAAGGTCGAATAACACATATGGTGTCATGGGTAGATGATCCAGAGGCCGCCTTGGGGTAGGGGGTCCTGGTAGAAGCCAGTGCGCTCAGAATTCTCAGTCTTTTTCGCAATATAATCATCAATCCTTTAACTACCTATCTTTCTGAAGATCTGGGACCGACGCCTATTGCTGTTAATCAGAAAGGTCCCTACATTGAGATGATGGTGGGGAATAGGAAGCATCTATTTTTGATAGACACAGGAGCACAGAAGTGTTCCATTTATCATTCACAGGTTCCAGACGTTCCACTATCAGGGCAGAATAACATTTCTGTAGGGTTTTCTGGTACGCCAGTGGGTAGTCCGGTTTCTCTGCCGGTACCGATTTCACTGGGTCCATTCACGGATTATTGTCTGTTTCTTTTGAAAACGAACTGTGGAGAGAATTTGTTGGAGTTGAATCGGTTGAAGGAATTAAATGCGGTGATTCATTGTTCTACGGATGTAGTGCATTTGACGATTTCACCTCAGCAATTTTCTGCCTCACAGGTTTTGACTAGACCTTTGCCGCCAGAATTTAGTGAAGTTCCGGCATGTGTATGGGCGATTGAACGCACAAATTGATGTTGATTTGCAAATTGACGCTCATTAAATTGTCCTCTGCACACCAGGCCAATAAGTGTGCCCACGAATTCCACAATATAAGATTTCAGTTGATGGTGAGCAAGCTTTGAAGTGTATAGTCTCTGATTTTGTACATCATGGAGTAATTGAAGAAATTGCAGGAAGTTTGTGCAATAGCCCGATTTTACCGGTGTATAAGAAAGGGGATAATGCGATTCCTTTCCATTTCATTATCGATTTGCGCGCTATCAATAAGATTGTTGCTCCACAATTTCCAATTGTGCCTGATGTAACGACGATACTAACAATGATTCCAGCTTCTGCTACTCATTTCAGTGTGGTGGATCTTAAGAATGCCTTCTTTAGCATTCCCATAAACGTGGATAATAGACATTTGTACGCATTCACCCTAGGGGGACGCTCGTTTACATTCACCCATGCACCACAAGGGTACACAGAGAGTCCTAGCATTTATAGTAGGGCTTTGAAAGAGCAGCTCGATACACTTGAGTTACCTTCTACTTTTACATTACTACAGTATGTCGACGCACTTCTCTTAGCTGCAGACTCAGAAAGTGCTTGCAAGGAAGTCACTGTGTTATTTCTTATTCATCTAGCAAAGCATGGGCATAAAGCTTCATTGAAAAAGTTTCAGTATTGTCGACAGGAGGTCGCCTATTTAGGCTATCTCCTGTCAAAGGAGGGAAGAAGATTGACACCTGAATGAATTAAGAGCATTTCTAGCATGTCTGTCCCAAATACACAGAAGGAAGTCAGAGCCTTGATAGTAATGGCTTCTTACTGTAGACAGTGGATCCCAAACTTCTCCTTAGTGATAAAACCAATGTTGGCATTGACAAGGAAGGGCATTTCTTTGCCACTACCGTGGAACTTGGAACACCAGAAAGCTTTTGATCTGCTCAAGACTGCACTGTGCTCAGCACCAGTTTTGGGCACACCAAAGTATGATAAGTCCTTTGTGTTGTATGTGCATGACTGTGCTTTGGCTGTGTTAACGCAGGAACATGGGGTGAAGAATAGACTGTGCGGTTATTTTTCCTCCATACTTGATCCTGTTGCATGCCTTTGCCGAGATTATTTGAGAGCTGTCGCTGCTGCTGCTGCATCTGTAAAGCAGAGTGAGGGCATGGTTTTAGGTCATACCTTAACCGTGATGGTACCTCACTCTGTAGACGTTCTATTAAATAGAACACAAACGCAAAACCTTACCTCCGCACGATTAACAAGATATGAACTGATTCTATTTCCAGCGCATATCCAAATTAAAAGGTGTTGCGTATTGAATCTGGCTGAATTGTTACCTCTTCCGCAAGATATTGCTTGCAATGACGAAATGTCACATGACTGCCTTTATACTACAGAGCAAGAAACTAAAGGCAGGATTGATTTGAAAGATACACCTCTGAATGATCCAAAAGGGGAGCTGTTTTGCGATGGCTCCTGCTTCAAACTTCTGGATGGTACATCCACTGCTGCTTATGCCATCACTACATTAATCACGATCGTGGAAACCAAGAGAATTTCGCATAACTCAGCACAGGCCGCAGAGATTATCGCACTAACTCAAGCTTGTGAACTTTCCGAAGGGCTTAGAGTGAATATATATAATGACAGCCAGTATGCCTTTGGGGTGGTCCATAACTTCGGTAGATTATGGGCAGAACACAGTTTCTTCTCCTCACATGGAACGAAAATCCAACATGGCATCCTTGATATTTCAGCTACTCTCAGCACTTGTGCTTCCTACTCAACTAGCAATCATGAAGTGCGCGGCACATCAGAAAGTAGTAGATGATGTAGGGAAAGGGAACGCTTTTGCTGACAGAATAGCTAGACAGACTGCAACTGATTTATGCTCAGAAATAGATATTACAAAGGAAGCCACAAACACTTGTACTGTAGATGAAGGGATTGACTCGATAAAGAATATGCAAGCTGATGCCACTCAAGAAGAATTTAAACACTGGGCTGAGGGTTTGGCAAGGTTGGATGAGGAAGGGTGTTGGGCAGACAGTTCAAAGGGAAGATGGGTACTACCCGATGCATATGTCACCGCCATGATCACAATGGCTTATGGTCCCACTCACATATGTGCTAGGAAAATCTGTAAAATGCTAGAATCTGTCTGGGTGAATGCTAACATCTCAAAAACTGCTGAGCGTTTTGTCCAGAATTGTATGGTTTGCTTACAGTATAATGCCGGGTAGGGTACGACGACACCAAGGGGTAGTTTTGGTCCCCCTCTGGGCCTTTTGAAGTGATTCATTTCAACTTCATCGAGATGGAGTGCTGTAATAACTACAAATATGTCTTGGTAGTCATTTGTGCCTTTAGCAAGTGGGTTGAAACCTTCCCGGTGAAAGATGCTACAGCAATGACAACAGCAAAAACCATGCTTAAGCAATATTTTCCTAGGTTTGGTTTGCCGAGGGTCATCTGGTCGGATAATGGTCCACATGTTATCAATGCTGTTATTCTGCAAGTATGCAGAGGATTACAGATCGATAAACGTTTCCATTCGGCTAGACACGCTCAGAGCGCTGGACTTGTAGAACGCCATAATGGTTTCTTGAAGAATAAAATTGCCAAGGTCTGTGCTAGTAGTAATTTAAAATGGCCAGACGCTTTACCTATAGCACTACTGTCCATGCTGACAACCCCACAGACTAGAACTGGACTCTCCCCCTACGAAATTATTATGGGGAGGCCAGCTAACATTTGGAGCCTGCCAAAGCCTAAGAACTTGAAGGATGTAGAGCATTTGCTTCTTTCTGAATACTGTGACCAGTTAACTCAAAACTTGTATTTGATTTATCAACAGGTTTGAGAAGCCCTCCCAGTTAAATACGAGGGGCCAGGTCACAGAATTCGACCTGGTGACTGGCTGCTCACAAAGTCATTTGAGAGAGCATCTAGCCTCGCACCGCGCTGGAGAGGACCGTTTCAGGTCCTGTTAGCCACACAGACTGCTGTACGAGTAGCAGGTCGATGACATTGGCTACGCGCTACACAGATCAAGAGGATAACTTTCCCTTTGCCACATGACGGAGAAGAAAAGAGGGAAACTACTTGCTCTGCTTCCGGTGATCAATCGGTATTGAACAACATCAAGGGTATTTCAGAGACTCTTCCTGAGCCTGTGGGGCCTAGGGAAACTGCTGCTTTGTCTCTGAATTCTTCTTTGGATCTTTTTGCATCCTTGAGCGACCTTGCCTCTTTTTCACCACCTCCATCAGGAAGCAACAACACACTGTTTGCAGATCACACAGTACCTGGAGTCTTAAGGTACGATCTGCGTCCACAGCAGTAGACTTACAGCACAGCACGGCTGTGCCCACACGATACGACTGTTGAGTTTGTCCCATTCCACTTTTGCACTGAAACATAAGTAAATGGCTGGGACCGGCGAAAGATATCTTCAATCAAGATCACGTGGTCAGGAGATCACCAGCACACGAACTACAGTGTTTATCGCAGAAACTTTTCGGGAAAGAGCTTCGAGGAACAATGCCTGTCGCTATCTCTACTTGTACGGAGCAACCAATCGGTTGTGTGGCTAACAAAGACATTGGACAGAAAAAATACATGGTCCTTGAGGACGTATTGTTTCCTTGTAATTATGTTAACCGGTCTGACAGTAGTAATTGCTCTTGGGTTTTGGTACATTGAGGGGGTGCGTCCACTTGAAACCTTTTTACCTACTGAGAGTGTTCCCACTATGTCTTCTCCTTTCGTGCATCTGCACACTCTATCTCCTAGGGGATTCCCAACTCAGACAGAGTTATCACAATAATACACTTTTGTTAATTATGAATGCGACTCATGCAATTTTGAATAGAACTAATTGCTGAATCTGTTCGCATTTGCCACAACATGGGGAAAATGGTTGGCTGGTATATTAATCCTCTGCCCCTAACTACTGCATGCTATGCCTCTCTAAGGGCATTTTTATATGGTCGTTGGAATGATAGCATCTCAGGGAACTTTGACGGGACTAATTTAAATGAATTTGAAAGGCGAGTCCTTACGCCTCTGGGATGCTCCCTTTTCGCAAATAGGAGCAAGCTTAATGTTGCTTCTATTAGGCCTTCCGATAGATTTTCTAGACCTTTCTGTCATGGGTACTAGACTTGGTGACATTATCAAGTCGCCCTCATATCCAGTTCATGGTAGGCAGAAGGGAAGACAGGCAGGTGCATTGTGGGTGAAAGTATGGAGAGCAAAAACAGGTTTAATATCCATGTCAGCCAATGAAACCCCCTGCGGCCATAGAATAACATGAGACTTCCTGTTCCACTAGCATGGACCCCTTTTTGGCCAATCCAGAACTAATGCAACGCTCTAGTCTTTGGGCAAGGCTCTCTGTAAAAGCCACGCCCAAAGAACAAGACTTGCTTTGTGTGTTCCTCTGTTGCATCGAGCACGCGCTTACCTGATCCCAATCGCCAGAGTCTTCTACGGCTTTTCCTGCAGTTCCGGCACCCGGCTGGGCCTTCATCTTCGCTACTACGAGCTCTGCATCTGAAAGAGAAAGAACAGAAGCATTAGTACAGCGCCAGTTTTCTACTCACCTTTCCGCGCTTTCCGACGGTGTCGGCAGCTTCATTCTTCACCGCCCGTCTGAGTTGCGGGTTTTCTGATATTCACCGCCCGTTTAGCGTTTCTTTTGGCAATCTGAAAAGAAAAGAAAACACAAGAGAAAGACAGGTTTGTCTTTATAGACACTCGGTGAGCAAGATCCGCAAAGGCAATACAAACCTGCACTTCTTCCTTGCTAACCCAGTGAAGCAACTGGAAACCCGAGGACATTTTGGACATTATACTCAACAGAATCACAGCACTAAGGGTCAGTGAAGTAACTGGCCCTGGAACATTATTTGGGACTTTTGAACGTTCCAACAACCAACAAGAGGAGTAGCTGTGCCATTCATCTCAGCAGCACCACCAAAAAAAGCAATAAGAACAGCTTCAAGTCAGCACGGCAACCATCCTGCCCGCACCATAGTGCCCCTGCAGAGCCAGGACGGAGAGCCCACCTTCCTAAACCAAGAGGTGAGCCCCCCCTTTAGACACAACGCTTGAACCAAAGGGGAGTCTCGAGGGAGGGTCTTTGGGTCTGGGCACTATTATAAACCCATCCTTTATTTTACAGGTAGAACCCCAGGTGAAGGGAGAAAGAGTTGGTTTCCGGGTGAAGGGAGAACAGAGCAGAGGTCGAAGGATTCCATCGCTCCTGCGGAGATTCAGGTGAGCGTGACAGAACACGAAGCCAACTTTAAACACCTCCGCCTGAGCGATGGAGACCTCGGAGGTTGATCAACTGTCACAGTTATTGGGGGAGCTGAGGGCTGAGTTGCATCCAGCTCGTTCAGAGACAAACGCCTTAAGGCGAGAACGGGCAGTGAACAAGGATAAAACGGATGAGATAGCTCGCCAATTACTACAGACCCAAGCTGGTATGGCTCCATTGCCGGTGGGAGCCGCGGCGCCGCCGTCTACACCACCCCAACCCATAGCAGCAGCAGTACAAGTAGTCTTTCCTGGGAACATACCCCTGGCGCCCCCGGAGAGGTTCTCAGGAGAGCCCAGAAAATTTAGCACTTTTATGAATCAGTGTCATCTACACTTTCTGTGTAAGCCATAGACAACGTAACTGCGGTTGACGGAACTCAGCTGCTGTGAGGACCGGTTACCCGTTGCACCACCATGATCTTAATGCTCTGTCAAGATGGGCATAAGGAGGAAATCTCATTTGATCTGATTTCGGCGCCACAATTCCAAATGATCCTTGGCATACCTTGGCTTGAGAAACACAACCCGCTTATAGACTGGCGTAGGAAGTCATTAACCTTTCCCAGGGGCTGCAGACACTGTTACGAGTCAGGTCGATCGCCGGAGCAGCCTATATCAGCATCTCAGAAAACACTCCCCGTGTTGGGGATGTTGGGAGTTTTACACCCCGAATGCCAGGAATACCGGGATGTATTGGCCAAAGAACAGGCCAATGTTCTGCCCCCGCATCGTTCTTATGACTGCCAGATAGAACTGGTACCAGGGGCAAAGGTTCCGTGTAGCCGCATAGATGCCCTGAGGGAAGGGGAAAACGCCCATCTCAAAGCCTACTTGGACCAATACCTCGCAAATGGTTTCATCCGCCCTTCCAAATCCCCCGTGTCCTCTCCTCTTTTCTTCGTCCTGAAGAAGGAGGGGGATCTTAGAACGTGCATCGATTACCACGCGTTAAACCAGGTCACGGTGAAGAACCGGTACCCATTACCTCCGATACCCGTATTGCTCGACCAAGTACTACAAGCGCAAGTGTTCACGAAATTGGATCTTCGAGGGCCCTACCACCTGGTGCGTGTTAAGGAGGGTGATCAATGGAAGACTGCGTTCCGCACCAGGTACGGCCTCTATGAGTATCAGGTAATCCCGTTTGGGTTATGCAACGCACCGGCGGCGTTCCAACACTTCATGAATGATGTCCTATGAGAACTGCCAGACATATGTGCCTTTGTGTACACAGACGACATCCTCATTTATTCAGCTACCGTACAAGAGCATGTATCTATCACATGTACGGGCGGTTCTCCACAAGCTGCGCGAAAACCATCTCTATGCCAAGCTTGAGAAGTGCTCCTTCCATGTCACTGAAGTTGAGTTATAAGGGTTCGTCTTGTCTCCACAAGGGATTCGAATGGACAACAGGAAAGTGGAGGCAATTCTCACTTGGCCATCACCTTCGTATCTAAAGGGAGTGCAGAGCTTCCTAGGCTTTGCAAACTTCTACCGATGCTTCATACCAGGATTTTCACATTTGGTGCATCCTATCACCACCCTCTTACGCAAGCATTGGAAATGTGAATGGAACCCCACAGCTGAAGAAGCCTTTGGAGCTCTAAAGAGCAGGTTCACATCAGCCCCTGTATTACAACACCCGCAACCAGACCTCCCTTACATCGTAGAGACCGATGCTTCAAGTGTAGCCATGCGAGTGGTCTTGTCCCAACGGAACCCTGATACCGGTCATCTACACCTCGTAGCTTTCTGCTCACAGAAGTTCTCACCAGCAGAATTAAATTATGTGGTTACGGATAAAGAACTGCTTTCAATAAAGGAGGCCCTCAAGGAATGGAGGCATTGTCTACTCAGAGCCAAACATACTATTACCATAATAACGGACCATCGGAATCTTCAGTACCTACAGTCGGCTAAAGCACAATCTTCTAGACAGCTTCGTTGGGCTCTATTCCTATCAGAATATGATTTTGTGATCACTTACCGGCCTGGAGTAATGAACGGAAAGGCAGACGCTTTATCGCGCATTGGCAAAGGGGATCAAGCTTACAGAACTCCTGATCCTGTGGACATCATCCCGGGGAACAAGATCCTAGGTCTGTGTGGGGACGATTCTTCGTGGAAGGCATTCAAGCAGAAGATAAAGGACAGTCTATCCATAGAGGAATTACAAACATGGAAAAAAAAGGGGGTGAACTTTACAATCAAAGATGGTTTACCATGTTACCGAGACCGCCTCTACCTTCCAACACGTACCCTGCGAGAAGAAGTGCTAGTTAATTACCATGATTCACCAATGGAAGGTCATCCTGGGGCGGGAAAAACCATTGAAAAGATTGAAAGATCTTACTGGTGGCCCGATTGGTGACAAGAAACTCACGATTTCGTCAACTCATGCGGAACGTGTGCTCAAAATAAGCCTTCAAGACAAAAACCCGCTGGCTTACTGCAACCACTGGCCATACCACCCACACCATGGCACACAGTATCGATGGACTTTACCACGGACTTGCCTCCCAGTTCCGGATTTAACACCATCCTTGTGGTAGTAGACCTTTTCACCAAGATGGCCCATTTTATCGCCCTAAAAGGCATTCCGTCAGTGCAGGTCATGGCTCAAGTTCTCCTCCATAACATTGTGAAGCTACATGGGTTTCCATCCATATTAATCTCCGATAGAGGGAGCCAATTTGTGTCACGATTGTGGAAGCATTGTTGTTCGCTAGCCAGAATGGAAATCCGGTTGTCCACCAGTCACCACCCACAAACAGACGGTCAAACAGAGCGTACCAACCAAACTCTGGAGCAATACCTCCGTTGTCTATTACACCAGACAGAACACTCTTGGGAAGAAATCCTGTGGATGGCTGAATGCGCATACAATAATTCAATACACACCTCCACAGGAATGATGCCGTTTTACAATCTTTATGGCCGCAACCCAAGAACGTCAACATACGACCCACCTAAACAATTGAAATGCCTGCCATCGTGACCTTACATGAAAGAATCTCACAAGCAAACAAAGATGCAGTAAGACACCTTGAGGCAGCCAAGGACACACAGAAAAGGTATGCTGAACGTCATTGACAAAAGGCCCATTAAGGGCCTTTTAAGGACATTATCAAGGACATTATCAAGTCGCCCTCATATCCAGTTCATGGTAGGCAGAAGGGAAGACAGGCAGGTGCATTATGGGTGAAAGCATGGAGAGCAAAAACAGGGTTAATATCCATGTCAGCCAATGAAACCCCCTGCGGCCATAGAATAACATGCCACTTCCTGTTCCACTAGCATGGACCCCTTTTTGGTCAATCCAGAACTAATGCAATGCTCTAGTCTTTGGGCGAGGCTCTCTATAAAAGCCATGCCCAAAGAACAAGACTTGCTTCGTGTGTTCCTCTGTTGCATCGAGCACGCGCTTACCTGCTCCCAATTTCCAGAGTCTTCTACGGCTTACCTGCTGTTCCGGCGCCCGGATGGGCCTTCATCTCGCTACTACAAGCCCTGCATCTGAAAGAGAAAAGAACAGAAGCATTAGTACAGCGGCAGTTTTCTACTCACCTTTCCGCTGCTTTCCGACGGTGTCGGCAGCTTCATTCTTCACCGCCCGTCTGAGTTACGGGTTTTCTGATCTTCACCGCTCGTTAGCGTTTCTTTTGGCAATCTGCAAAGAAAAGAAAACACAAGAGGAAGACAGGTTAGTCTTTATAGACACTCGGTGAGCAAGATCCGCAAAGGCAATACAAACCCGCATTTCTTCCTTGCTAACCCAGTGAAGCAACTGGGAAATCCCGAGGACATTTGGACATTATACTCAACAGAATCACAGCACTAAGGGTCAGTGAAGTAACTGGCCCGGGAACATTATTCGGGACTTTTGAACGTTCCAACAACCAACAAGAGGAGCGGCTGTGCCATTCTTCTCAGCAGCACCACCAAAACAAGCAATAAGAACAGCTTCAAGTCAGCACAGCAACCATCCGGCCCGCACCATAGCGCCCCTGCAGAGCCAGGACGGAGAGCCCACCTTCCTAAACCAAGAGGTGAGCCCCCTCTTTAGACACAGCACTTGAACCAAAGGGGAGTCTCGAGGGAGG
Organism: Ambystoma mexicanum; assembly: GCA_002915635.3. Taxonomy (NCBI): domain Eukaryota; kingdom Metazoa; phylum Chordata; class Amphibia; order Caudata; family Ambystomatidae; genus Ambystoma; species Ambystoma mexicanum. The sequence goes on along the minus strand of PGSH02009346.1, from coordinate 27,893 downwards.
TTCTTTGGGTCTGGGCACTATTATAAACCCATCCTTTATCTTACAGGTAGAACCCCAGGTGAAGGGAGAGAGAGTTGGTTTCCGGGTGAAGGGAGAACAGAGAAGAGGTCAAAGGAATCCATCGCTCCTGCAGAGATTCAGGTGAGTGTGACACTTTCCAACGCTAATTTCTTTCAAGATGACTCCCGTAGGCAACCGGGATACCACGCCTACTTCCTATACTATCAATCACAGCCCCCAACTTTGTCTCCTTCTGCATACAAAGGGTTGGTTCTCAGTCAATGGGTACTTTTGAGGGTTGTACCAATATTGCAAATTTGACTAGTGAGGACAGACCTCTGTATGTCGGTGATCCTGTTTAGTTTATCTGTGGAGATGAAGCTTATCCTTGACTACCTAGGGATTGGCAGGGTACTTGTTATTTGGGTATCTTGCTACCAGGGGCATATGTAGCTAGCACCTCTGAGGTCTCTAGGGCTCATCCAAGGCGGGACGAGAACAGTGATACTCCTTCACAAGTCATGGGTGATGTAGCAAAATCCTTTGTGCCATTTTGAGGACAGATCATGAACTCCGAGGATATTAGGAGACTGGCAAGAGTATTGGAGAAAACCATCAACCGGACCACCGATAAACTCTACAACATGACGCTAGAATAGAAAGCAATTAGATTAGTGGCTCTACAGAACCGGATGGTGTTAGACGTCATCCTGGCTGAGCGTGGTGTTGTATGTAAATTGGTGGGATCCGCTTGTTGTGTTTTCGTACCTGACTGTCACAACACGACCCTGGACACTGTGGAAAAGATGGAGGCTTACTTAGGCACCTTGCGGTCCTTACCGTTCTAGTCTTTTTGGTCCTTTTCCTTTAAAAGGTAGCCACGCCCACAACACTGTGCATTGCAACTCGCATTGTCAGCCTTTCGCTAACTTCGCCTGCAGTGCCGCTCTTTGAGCTCGGTCCCTTGATACTTTATCTACCTAGTACTCAGCCCGCCTTGGCTTCCCTGTTTTCTCGGCTCTTTCCTTTTGTTCGGGCTTCCGTACTGTAAAGCCATCCTTCGTGCCCCTCCGCTACTTCTCTCCCGCTTGCTCTCTCTCTCGCTTTCGCTAGATACCTGACTCTTGTGCATATGCTTTCGCTCCGCTTGCTCACTCTCTCGCTTTCGCTAGATACCTGACTCTTGTGCATATGCTTTCGCTCCGCTTGCTCACTCTCTCGCTTTCGCTAGATACCTGACTCTTGTGCATAGGCTTTCGCTCCCGCTTGCTCTCTCTCCGCTTTCGCTAGATACCTGACTCTTGTGCATATGCTTTTGCTCCGCTTGCTCTCTCTCTCGCTTTCGCTAGATACCTGACTCTTGTGCATACGCTTTCGCTCCCGCTCACTCTCCTTACTATTTCTCTCTCTCCCCTCCTTGCTCGCTCCCGCTTCTGTTCACGCTCTCATTCTTCTCTCTCTCTCGCTCTCCTGTACCAGCTCTCTCTCTCTCTCCCTCTCTCACTCTTACCTGCATTATAGCCTTACCATTCCTCCTGACTACTCGTGTACAGCCTCCGCTTAGCCTTCCTTGGATCGCAGTGGACTCTCTTCCAATCCTTTTCGACATCAGCCCTCCACTTCCGACACACTCCCTGCCAGCAAGGACTCACCATCTAACAGGGTTTTTTCTGCCGTCACTGGCTTTTTCCCTGACGTTACGGGACTGGCTCCCCTGGGTCCACCTGACAGCTTGTTCCTACCACTGTCAGGGTGGCCTCAAGCGGAGCTCGTCCCTATCTCTACGAGCTCAAGAAGGACAAGAAGGGAAGGAAGAGCACCAAGACGGACGAAGACCCGCAGGGGATCAAGAAGGAGGAGAGAAGAAGACCAAAGACATCTACCAAGGAGGATTCCTCTAAGGAGTCAGGTGAGGAGTCTTCGGGGGTGGTAGTTTCCGATTCTGACAGTTTGCAACGCCCACAAGTCAACATGGCCTCCCTAGAGCAGTTTCAGGAGATGGTAGCTGCTATCCAAGGCCTTCAGACTGAAGTACAGAATCTCCGAACCGAAAATGTCAGTCTACGACAACAGATCGCAGTACGAGATGACACTCGTGGCGACTTGCCTCCACAGTCATTCTCTTTTGGAAAATATGATGGCAATCCAAAGCATTTGAAGGAATTCCTGGATGCTTGCATGGTCTATTTCACTTTTAGACCGAAGGCCTACGAATGGACAGGTCCAAGGTTGGTGTCCTTGTTGCTAATCTCGTCGGAAACGCCTTGGCTTGGGCCACCCCGTTGATACCCCAATCCGATCAAGCAGTCAACGATTATTCCCTATTTACCCAACAGATGAGAGCCAGATTCGACAGACCTGAGGTTCAGTTTTCCTCTTATGAAGCCCTCTTGGACATTCGTCAAGGGAATCAAGATGTTCAAACTTTTGCTTCTGCTTTTATCAGACTGGCAAAGGATGCAGGATGGCCTGACTCTGCTCAACAAACCCTCTTTCGCCGGGGACTCCATGACGATCTCAAAGACGAGCTAGCCAGAGTGGCTCGTCCGACCTCCTTCCAAGAACTAGTGACTTTGACTCTTCAGCTGGAATACCGACTTCAAGAGCGAAGACAAGAAAGGAGGAGGTTCCGAAACCTTCCTTCTGCCAGTACTACTCCAGTTTCTCTTCCTAATCGGAGCCAGACTGAAGAACCAATGCAGATCGGAACTACTAGAGGCCCCCTGACTCCAGAGGAGAGAAAGAGACGTAGAGATCTAGGTCTCTGCATGTACTGTGGATCTTCTAAGCATTTGCTCCGGAACTGCCCCGAAGTACCTCCAAGACGTTCGGGAAACGCTTCTCCTCGGTCTTGAGCAGGGATAAGAACCGGGCAGAGACGATCAATCCCTGCAACTTTACTTGTCAGAAGGCTATAGAAAGATGATAACAGATTGTTGGTGTTCACCATTCATCTCACTTTCGAGCCAATCCCACTGTTGAGGTCTTGGCTATGTTGGACTGTGGTGCTGCGGGTAATTTCATCGATGTCCAGTGGCTCAAGATCAGGGGGTGCCTTTTCTACAAAAGAGCCGTTCCTTACCCGTAGAAGGAGTGGATGGAACTCCACTCTCCTCCTGGCCCATTGTACAAGAAACCTTACCCGCTACTATGCTTCTTTTTCAAAACCAGGAACAGATTGTTTTCGATGTGATAAGAGCCGCACACTTCCCAATAATACTGGGTATACCATGGCTACGTAGGCATAATCCTACTATTGACTGGTCAGCCAACACTATATACTTTTCGTCTTCTTTCTGTACTTCTTCCTGCCTTCTCCAGACCAATCCGGTTCCTGGTAAGGGAATCCCTACTCCTAAGTCCGCCTCAGTGGTGCAGATGGTGCCGCTCTGCTACCAACAATACGCCAAACTTTTTCAAGATGAACTACCACGCTCTTTACCTCCTCATCGGCCTGAAGACTGCTCCATTGAATTAAAACCAGGTGCATCAGTTCCTTTTGGCCGAATGTATCCCATGTCTCTCCCAGAAAGAAGGGCCCTTAAGGAATATCTGGACGCAAACCTTCAGAACGGTCTCATCAGAGACTCACGCTCCTCTGCCGGAGCATCTATGTTCTTTGTACCCAAGAAAGGGACCTCCGAATTGAGACCGTGTATTGATTATCGAGGTTTGAACCGTATGACTATAAGAGACAGATATCCCATGCTGCTTATAAAGGAAGTACTGGAAGCAGTTGAAGGGGCTAACATTTTCACCAAACTAGACCTTCGAGGTGCCTATCATTTGTTGAGAATCAAGGAGGGAGATGAGTGGAAGACCGCCTTCAGAACTCCTCTGGGACACTTTGAATATCGAGTGATGCCCTTCGGACTGGTAAACGCCCCGGCGGTTTTCCAACGGTTTGTGGACAAGATATTCTCAGACCTGCTATACTCTTTTGTAGTAGTCTATCTTGACGACATTCTTGTCTTCTCTTCTTCTCCGGCCGAACAACACAGACACGTTGAGCAGGTGTTAAGAAGACTACAAGAGAATCATTTATTGTTAAAGCCAGAAAAGTGCATCTTCGAATCCTCGTCTGTTCCCTACCTAGGCTTTATTCTCTCCAAAGAAGGAGTTCAGATGGATCCCGAGAAGGTGAAGGCGGTACTTCTATGGCCCACTCCCAGCAGCCCTAAAGATATACAAAGGTTCTTGGGTCTCTCAAACTTTTACAGACGCTTTATCCCAAATTTTTCGGAGATCGTGCTACCCATTACTAACCTACTAAAGAAAGGTCAAGAATTTTCATGGGACTCGAAGGCAGAACAAGCTTTCCAGGTACTCAAAGAAGCCTTCACCACTGCGCCCATCCTCATTCAACCCAATCAGTCCCTTCCTTTTGTGGTTGAAACGGACGCCTCTGGAGGTGCCATAGGAGCAGCCTTATTACAGTCTGGTAAGGATGGTATCGAACACCCGGTGGCGTACTACTCCCGGACACTCACCCCGAGTGAAAGAAACTACTCGGTATTGGAACGGGAATTGTTGGCCATCCGCCAGGCTTGTGTCAAGTGGAGACATCTGTTACAGGGGGCTGCCTATCCATTTCTGGTGAGAACGGATCATAGGGAACCTCAAGGTACTCCAACAAATGGAGTGTCGCAATTCCAGACATGCCCGGTGGGCATATGTCTTCTCCCAATTTGACTTTGACATCACGTATCTTCCGGGGAAGGAGAACGTGTTGGCTGATGCCTTATCCCGGAGCCTAGGAGAAGAATGTCCAGTAGAAGGACACAAACCTGAAGAGATTCTTTCGGGGAAGAGGATATTAGGGGCGGTCAATTCATTTCTACAAGAGGTTGAACGTACTACTAGTTCTACTCAGATACCCAACGACCGTCTGTCTTCTTTGGAGAAAAGAGGGACAGTGTATTTCTACAAGGACACCCTGTTCCTTCCGTCTAAAGAGCTTCAAAGTCAAGCTATGTCTTGGTGTCACGATCTACCCTCTGCTGGCCACAAGGGGGCAAGGAGCCACGACCAATTTGGTATCAAGGTATTTCTGGTGGCCCACTTTAGCCAAGGATGTGAAGGCTTATGTAGCCGCATGTCCTGTTTGCGCCTCCAGTAAGCCCTCTACGCATCGCCCTTTGGGTCTTCTTCAACAAGGACCTTTACCAGCACGTCCTTGGGAACACATTTCTACTGATTTTATTGTGGATCTTCCTCTCTCTATGGGTTCTACCGCCATCATGGTTACAGTAGATTCCCTGAGTAAGATGGCACACTTTTCTCCTCTACCTGGCCTACCATCGGCTCCAGAAGTAGCTGAGGTTTTTCTGAGAGATGTGGTTAGGCTTCACGGTCTACCCCAAACTATTGTTTCCGACAGAGGCTCTCAATTCACTTCTCGTTTCTGGTCTACACTGTGCAAGACTTGGAATCAGTAGGGCTCTCTCTTCTGGTTATCACCCTCAAAGCAACGGACAAACTGAGCGTCTGAACTCCACTTTAGAACAGTACCTTCGTTGTTTCTGTGGTCAAGAACAGGAGAGTTGGACATCTTTTCTCTCCACGGCGGAATTCGCCTATAATAATACAGTACACTCTTCCCTAGGAATCAGTCCATTCTTTTTCTCCTATGGCTTTCATCCCATGCATATCCCTTGTCGGAATACCATCGACTGCTGTCCCTGCGGTTGACCAAAGGCTTAGTGAACTAAGACGTATACAAGGGGAGGCTAAGAAGAACTTGGAGACCAGCAGGGAGCTCCACAAGAGGTACGCTGACAGGAAGAGATCTCAAAACCCAAATGGACTGTTGGCACAAAGGTTTGGTTGTCCACTAAATTCTTACCACGCTGGCTACACCCAGGGAAGTTTTCTGCCAGATTCATTGGGCCTTTCCCCATTTCCGCACAGATCAATCCGGTGGCCTTTCGCCTGAAGCTTCCTCACAGTATGAAGCGCATCCATCCTGTGTTCCACTCGTCCCTTCTCAAGGACTGTCTATCAGATCCGCATGGTCGGACAGTGCCACGCTCATCAATTCCCGATAATCCAGAACCTGAGGAATACGAGGTGGAGAGGCTGGTGGATTCTCGCTACAGACATGGTACAGTTCAGTACCTGGTACATTGGAAGGGGTACTCCACTGCAGAGCGTACCTGGGAACCTAGAAGCCACATCCATGCCCCTCGCTTGGTACGTCTTTTTCACCGCCTTCATCCGGGTAAGCCCGGGGAACCCCAGATGAGAAGGGGGCATACTGTCACAACGCGACCCTGGACACTGTGGAAAAGATGGAGGCTTACTTAGGCACCTTGCGGTCCTTACCGTTCTAGTCTTTTTGGTCCTTTTCCTTTAAAAGGTAGCCACGCCCACAACGCTGTGCGTTGCAACTCGCATTGTCAGCCTTTCGCTAACTTCGCCTGCAGTGCCGCTCTTTGAGCTCGGTCCCTTGATACTTTATCTACCTAGTACTCAGCCCGCCTTGGCTTCCCTGTTTTCTCGGCTCTTTCCTTTTGTTCGGGCTCCGTACTGTAAAGCCATCCTTCGTGCCCCTCCGCTACTTCTCTCCCGCTTGCTCTCTCTCTCGCTTTCGCTAGATACCTGACTCTTGTGCATATGCTTTCGCTCCGCTTGCTCACTCTCTCGCTTTCGCTAGATACCTGACTCTTGTGCATATGCTTTCGCTCCGCTTGCTCACTCTCTCGCTTTCGCTAGATACCTGACTCTTGTGCATACGCTTTCGCTCCCGCTTGCTCTCTCTCTCGCTTTCGCTAGATACTTGACTCTTGTGCATACGCTTTCGCTCCCGCTCACTCTCCTTACTATTTTCTCTCTCCCCTCCTTGCTCGCTCCCGCTTCTGTTCACGCTCTCATTCTTCTCTCTCTCTCGCTCTCCTGTACCAGCTCTCTCTCTCTCTCCCTCTCTCACTCTTACCTGCATTATAGCCTTACCATTCCTCCTGACTACTCGTGTACAGCCTCCGCTTAGCCTTCCTTGGATCGCAGTGGACTCTCTTCCAATCCTTTTCGACATCAGCCCTCCACTTCCGACACACTCCCTGCCAGCAAGGACTCACCATCTAACAGGGTTTTTTCTGCTGTCACTGGCTTTTTCCCTGACATTATGGGACTGGCTCCCCTGGGTCCACCTGACAGCTTGTTCCTACCACTGTCAGGGTGGCCTCAAGCGGAGCTCGTCCCTATCTCTACGAGCGCAAGAAGGACAAGAAGGGAAGGAAGAGCACCAAGACAGACGAAGACCCGCAGGGGATCAAGAAGGAGGAGAGAAGAAGACCAAAGACATCTACCAAGGAGGATTCCTCTAAGGAGTCAGGTGAGGAGTCTTCGGGGGTGGTAGTTTCCGATTCTGACACTGACTCCTCCCCGACCATATTCAAGGCAATCCAAAATCTGCACGTCCTAAGTACAGAGGTACATGTTCCCGATGGAAACTGGGATCTTAGTACTTGGTTCTGGGGCTTTTTACGGTCTTGGGGATGGAAACTCTTTTCAGTCTTAATGGCAATCCTTGGTATTCTGTTGTTCTGTTGTTGTTGCTTACAATGTCAAACTGTCATATGTTTGATGTTAGGGGGATGTTGTGCGCAAACTGTAGGAACATTAGGACTGAAAATACACGCACCTGACAAGATGACAAATGTTTTTGTAATGAATGATATTATTGTCAACGGTCTGATGGCAATTGATATATCTGATGAATGTGATTCAGGATGTACGGACATTGAAACGTGGAGTTACGAGTAAGGCGAATATTTTTAGTAAGGCTCTTGGCTTAGGCCAAAAGGAGGGTTTGTTAAACAGTAATTATATAGTGCCTCCTTAGTATTTATATTACACAGAAAACCGCGTTGCAAAGTTCTGATTTTTGGGTTAACTTCGCCGCCATTTTAAGATTCATCCGCCATTTTAATTTCTGCTTGTGTGTTCTTCATTCTAAAATGGTGGACTATGTTTTTGACTTGCAACCAAGCCTTCCGACCTTTGAGTTCTGTTAATGTTTAGGTTGTCCTATAGCCGACTGTTTAGACTAAATAAAGAGACCATGTGCATTATATGAACTGTCATTCAAGTGTTGTCTGCACTCACAACCCTCATCCTTGTCTAAACATTGGGACAATGAAGAACAAACCTCGAGTGTATACTTTGGCTGAACTACATTGAGAAGAAACTTAGTACAAAGCTTACCGCGAGATCTGAGAACATATATCACCATTTTGTCTTCATGGAAATGCAAACCTATATAATCCTTCGCATAATATTGTATAATCTGTAGGTGAATTAGGCACAAACGCTAGACCACAAATTATTAACGTGAAGAGAGGCTGGACAATATTACATGAATTGTGTAAAAGCACAAATGTTTAGATGTCCAACTCTCTCTCACCTCTCCTTGTCGGCAGGTACACACTGCGAGGTGTTGGGAGCCAGATAGCTATCTGTTTTGTTTGTAAATTGTATAGTAATAAAAGATCTGTGAATATGTTTAGCCCGTGATTGGTGTATTGCCTTTGTGGTACTCAGCCTCGATATTTCTTTGCTCTTTCAACCTGTGTAACAGCTTCTGCCCATGTGCAGTAAAGGCGAACACGCCACAGAGCACCCACTACAAAGTCACTGGGCCTCATTACGAGTAGCGCGGTAAAACGGGGTCATTACCGGCATGGAGGTACGAGTGGGTCCGTGCTTGTATGATGCGCTAATAGCGGGTGATTACGAATGCGCGAACACCCATGCCAGTAATGGCCATACCGGCATGCCGCTAAAGGCCATCCAATCCCCCGATAACGCCATCACGGGACCCACTGATACCGCCTCCACCTAGGAGGAACCCCTTAATACCGACCCCGGTAATAACAACATGCTAATACCGGGCTCGTAATACCGGACCTGGAAGTAACGTCATCGCGTCGGAACGGGAAATGCGCCGGCGTCCATCTTCAAAAACACAATCCATTGCAATACTCCCAAACCAACAGTTGTTTACAGGAGAGACCAGTGGCAATACTTACACCATGTCCAAGGCAACCCAGAAGACTACCCCCGCCTGCGGAAAAAGCACTTTTCTGATGCAGAATTAAACATGCTTGCGGACACCCTTGCCGCACATGCTGATGTGATAAAATATCAGAACCTGAAGCGTGAGGTGCAGCAGCGCAAGAAGGACACCTGGCAGGAGGTAGCCCGCAAGGTCTCCGCTGTTGGAACCACCCCACTGACAGTGAGGGATTTCAAGAAGAGGTGGGATGATCTCCTCCTCAGGGTCCGTAATATCCTGCAAGCAACAGGAGGGAAGCCATGGCTATAGACAGAGGTCCCCACTCTCCTGCCAAACTGACCACCTGGGAGGAGACGGCAAGCACCGTCATCAATCTGGAGTCCATCGAGGGATTTGGGGAGATGGAGATGGGTGCAGCAACATCAGCAGATGGAGGTGAGTGACCCTGCAGATCCCTGTAGGGGAAACCATGACGTAGCACAAGTGATGTGGAAGGGAGTCTAGGCAAGGCAATGCATGTCCCAACACATACATGAACATATTCTTGTCCAGATGGAGGCCCAAACCCTGCCACACTTAAATGCAAATGCCAAAATGCCCCCTCATACTACCCTGTGTGACACACCTGTAAGACATGAATGCATGATTAATGAAATACTCCATAGCACCATAGAATTCATCTGGCATGTAACACCATCACTGATGCCCTGCATCTCTTCTACCCCCCCAGGCACCGATGGAGAAGATGCCAGCCAGGATACCACCACAAGGGCATCCAGGTCCCGGCCACAGAAAAGGGCAACCGACACCACCACCTACGGGGCAGCCTCGCAGCCCACACCTACACCCAGTGCGCTTGACACTGTGGACACCCAGCTGCCAACACCTACAGCCAGTGCGCCTGACACTGTGGACACCCAGCTGCCCACACCTACACCAGTGGAAGGCGAGGCCCTAGAACCACTGGCCACCACCAAAGATGACTTGGAGGAGTATGTGGACCAGGAAGGAGTCACGCATGTGGCATGTGCACACACGCCAAGCCCCATGTCCACCCCCCAACCCAAACTCATCCCTCACCGACCTACAGCAGTGCTGATCCCTGCCTGCACGATTCCGACCTGAGCCCCATCCCTGTGGACAGCACTGATAATGCAGGCCCCGCAACAGCACCCTCGACCACTGCTGCTCCCACCAACAGCCTTGAGGTATGGCTGGTGAGGGTGGAGGCCCGACAGGAGTCAATGTTGGACCTGCTGCGCCAATACATCGCGGATGGCGAGGACACCAGGCGGGAGATAGCCACAGCCATAGCGGGGACCACAGCCGCCATAACGGCCAACACAGCCGCAGTCAATGCCTCGGCAGTGCTGATGAGAGACTGTCTGGGGGCCATCACACAGGTACTGACATCCATCCTGCTGCACATGCAGCCGCCACGACTTGCAGCAGGTGTGGAAATCCCCACCGACTCCTCACCAGCCACCACACCTGCTTCCTCTGTCCCCACTTCCTCTGGACCCCCCAGCCCTGTGCGTCCTACGAGAAGGAGTGTGAGGCACACTGAAATGCTGCCCCCAGACAGCAAGAAGTCCCAAAAATAGTGTGGGAGTACTATGGGAGTGGCTCAGATGGTGTTGGAGTGAATGGGAGCATTAGGGGAGTTTACTGGCTGGGGGGTTTGGGAGTTCACTGGGGGTTCTTGGGAGTTTACTGGGGGGTTTGGGAGTTCACTGGGGGTTTGGGAGTTTACTGGGGGGTTTGGGAGTTCACTGGGGTTTTGGGGGTTGTCACGTTTTTGCAGTTTGAATCAATACACCCGTTGTGTGAAAAAACATTCAATGCCTCGACATTGTTTATTTCGTGTGTATCCATTTAATGTATGACGGTGTTCAGTGCCCAACTCCCAACATTCCCTGTGTGCATGTCCACATGGACCCAGTGTGTCACTGACACATGGCTATCAAAGTCCCAGTGGTTCAGAAGTATTCATGAATCAACGATTGGCATACTGCATGGCCATCTTGTGCATCACGTACTGGCAGGGGTGCTGCTTCACCTCCGTCTCCATCCTCATCATCCTCACCCGGTGCATGCATGTCAATGTCAGGTGGCAGTGGTACATTTCTCCGGACGCACCTACTGGCTGCACTGGTGGTAATTGCTGGGCCTGTCTCACCCTCCTTCTCCTCCTGCGTCTCCTCTGTGCTGCCTATTGTTGCTGCTGTAGCTGTTGTAGTTGCTGTTGTTGCTGTAGTTGTAGCAGTATAGGCATTTCTTCCAGTGCCATGATTGCAACAGCTAGTGGTTGCATTTTGGTGTAGGAAGGGGTGTGGTGTGTGGGTGTACTCCGTTTATACTGGGCCAGACTCCATTGAGTCCACCTGTCGTGAATGTGTGCACCTGTGGCAGTTGGCTTGATTGCTGATTGCTGTTTACGGGTGGTCCGCAATGCCTGTATAGCCGCCATCGTGCAGCCCCTGATTACCGCCTTCGGTATGCCGGTATTTCCATGCCCCGCGTGGGTTGTGATGTCCTCCATTTACCGGCATGCTGGTATTTGCTCCCCGAAGCGGCGCGTGTACGTGCCCATGCCGGTATAAGGGGGCACAGTACGGGCGGTGCCGGTATTGGCGGGTTGTCAGGTCGCAATGACCCAGAACCGTTAACGATGCCGCTATTACCATTCCGCCTTCCTTTTTTCATTACCTCCATTCTCGTAATGGGGCCAACTGTGTGCATGTACAGGACAAGTAATCAATAGCATAATCTACAAATGATGCACACCCATCACCCATACACATTGCATGGCCCGTATGCACACAAGAATGCCCACAGCAAGTGGTGGCTTGTGAATATTTTTAACTGAAGGGGCGTCAATATTTTTCTTTGATATGGCCGAGCGGCCGAGCGTAACGAAGGAGCCCACACCAGTCAAGGGGGGAATATATTTTAAATAATGGGTGACAATGGTCCATTTCAGAGCACAATTTTTTTAAAAATTGGTTGAAAAGCCAAACAGTTTGCATTGTATTTTGTAGGGTAACTTGTGAAAAAAATCCAATAGATACAAGTCACCAACAGTGCACAGGAGCATTTCTCCAACACATTTTAATGAGGCCTTTTCCCACAATATGTGATAGTATAAAACATTTTCACACTGGCTGTGCCCATACATTTCCATGCTGACTGCAACATTATACCCTATTATTCCCATATAAGAACATACCTATGTTTGCTTTGTGTATAATGCCAGTATTGATACAATTAGACAACATGTCCATGTTTGTTCTGCCAATATATGGAAGTATACCCACATAAGATTATACTGCAGTTGGATTTACCATTAAAAATGCATGACAAAGTATGTAAACATGTCCAAACTGGATGTACTAAAATGCCAGTCATAGCTACATAATAACACTTATCATACTTAGCCCAATACAAAATGTCATACTGCAATAAGAAATGACTAGACTGGCTGCATTGAAATGCTAGTATAGCTACATACTAATACTTACGCTTGTTTTACCAAAGACGCCTGATACAAAATGTCATGCCACAGTAAGAATAATACCACTGATCCTGCTTGCTTTATCAAAGATGACCAATACAAAACAGCATACCTCAGAAGGAAATAGCTAGACTGGTTGCCAGTCTTGCTTCGTAATAACATCTATCATACTTGCTTTACCAAAGATGCCCACCACAAAATGTCAGAATATTATATGATATGATATGGTATTCATAACGTGCCTATACACAAGTGTTTCAAGGCACGACAATACCACAATAAGACAATAAGAAATGGCTAGACAGACTGCTTTAAAATGCCAGTCTAGTTACATAACAACACTTATCATGCTTGCTTTATCAAATATGTGCAGTAAACAATGCCTTGCCTGCTCCATGGTGGGCCAGTGCCTTGCAGTCAGACATAATCACTATAATGATAATGATAATGATGTGTTATTTATATAGCGCCTTTATCCAAAGTTCTTTACAGAGCACGTATTTACATACAATATCACCCAACTGAAATCGAAATTGGTACTCATTAATCCACCTCGCAAGGAAGAAAAGGCTGAGTTGGCATTGCCGGGATTTGAACCTGCGATCTGCAGATCACGTTCAGATTGCAGCAGCAAGAATGTGAATATGTGTGATTGCGAGGCACTAGTAAAAAAAATGGTACACCTGTCCCCTGGGTACCAAGCTCCTCACGCATTCACACAATCAATGTGGTTATGAGTGTATGTCAGGCAATAGGGGACCAGTGGGCGGGGATGGTATTTTTTTACTGGGTATCTATCATAGAGCTCCAGTAAAATAAATACCATGCCTGTCCCCTGGGCCTCACAGCGCCACCCACACACCCACAATCAAAGTGATTATGTGTGCATGCAAGGCACTGGGGGGGGCAGGTATGGTATTTTTTACTGGACATCTTATATAGATGTCCAGTAAAATAATACCATCCTTTTCCCCTGGACCCCACAGCACCTTAGACAGAGAGCTGATTTTGGCCTTTGCTGTACAAACCTCCTACACCCTCTCGTCAAAATCATCTTGCACCAGCACACACACACACACACACACACACACACACACACACACACACACACACACACACACACACACACACACACACACTTACACAACATACACATAGCAAGCACTCGCTGTCTCATTCACAGTCACGAGGACCCATCATGCACTCACTCATAACACAAGCATACATGTATCCATACACATACAAACACACATTTACACACCATACACATAAAACCTACACACAGCAAGCACTCTTTCATTCATATGAACATCCATCATGCACTCACTCAAAACACAAGCATACACACTTCCATACACATATTTAAATAATAAACATACAAACACACATATTTACACAACATATACGCAGCAAACACTCTCTGTTTCATTCACACGAACATCCATCATGCAGTCACTCAAAACACAAGCATGCACGCTTCCATACACCTATTTAAATAAATAAATGAACATACAAACACACACAGACAACATACGCACTGCAAGCACTCTTTTATTTACATTAGCACACATCATGAACTCTCATAGCACAAGCATACACACATCCATACACTTTCTTAAAGAATAAATAAATGAGCATACAAACACACATACGCAGCGAATAACACTCTGTTTCATTCACACGAGAATTCATCATGTACTCACTCATGACACAAGCATACACTCATCCGTACACATATTTAAATACTCAATAAACATACACACACATTTACACAACATACAGACAGATAACACTGTCAACCATCGTCCATCATCATACATTAACCTAACAACACAAGCATGCATGAATCCATACACATAATTTAAATTTTATAAAATGAACATAAACAAACGTACCTTCTGCTGTGGGTCCAGAGGTTCCCATGCTCCAGCCCCCTGCAAGGATGAACAGGAATCAGGAAGTTTCATGGTCCCTGCACCTGCGTGCAAAGGGCCTGAGCGTGAGTGTGAAGATGCCCCACTACAGCCTGCTCTGTATGTGCGAGGAGGCATGGGAGCGTCCCCTTGCACATACAGAGGTGCAGTTCCCCAGCCAGCATTTCAAATGAGCCATGCAAGGCTGGGGAAGGAAATGCCCCCAGCCGTGCATGGCTCTTTGAGCCTTTGTGGCTGGGGAAATGTAACTGCGAAAGGGAAACAAAATCTTCCCTTCACAGTTAAGAGCACTCCCTCAGCTGAAAAAACAGCTGAGGGAGTGCTTGTATTTTACTGTGCTGGCTCCTCCCTAATGGGTGACAGGGTGCCAAGACCTGCAGGGTCCACGGCCCCTCACCCATTATGGATGAGCCACCCCTGCCCACATCTAACAATTGCCGGATACATTGCAATTGAGACAAATGACTGATGTCTGTATTACACCCCATGCAGATGACTCTGTATAAAAGCAGCTGGCATGGCTGATGAACCCTGTGCATGACCTACGTACACCACATGAGGCCGCCTACAACCGTGCCCACAGCCAGACCCACGTTTGCATAGAGCGCACATTTGTACTCCTGAAGTCATGATTCAGGTGCCTGGACCACACTGGAGGAGCTCTGATGTATGCCCCTGACAAAGTAGGGAAAATTGTCTTGGTGTGTGCTATGCTCCATAATAGTTGCCTTAGGAGGAATATGCCTCTACCACCTCATGTTGACTGACCGCACCCAGAGGAAGATGGCAATGATGACCATGTGGCAGGAACCAGGGCAGACACCCACAGGGATGAAGTGAGGGAAGGTAGATTGGCCCAAAAGGCACTAATAGACAATTACTATTAGTTTCTTGGCATGACCTAGTACACAACCTGCAGTGTTAATAAAGAGCAAAAGAACACAATCATGAATGTCCTCACATGTCATTTGTTTAACAATTTTGTACGTAACATTTTCAAACTGCATCGCCTGACCCCTACCAACAACCAAAACTCCAGCACACTATCTCCCCTGCCCCCACCCAACAGCAACCACCCAGCACACTATCCCCATAACCCCCACCCACCATCAACACAGGAGCACACTATCTCCCCTCCCCCCACCCACCGAGCCAACACTCAAAGAAGAAAGCAGGGGTCGGACGGGACAGCAGAGGGTGAAGGGTGATAAAACCTTCCAAAGCGTCTCCGGTGGATTCACAAGTCTGTTTCTTCATGCAGGAGGCTTGGCTCCTTCTGTAGTTCAGTGAGAACTCAGGTGATCGACCTGGAATGGATGCAGTGCCCCATCTCTTATCCAAGTTTAACTTTGCGCCAACATGAAAGACTTCCAATTGAAGATCTGCTCTCTTGCAGGCATCCTAGTCATGGACCAATCACGTCCATGGTAGTCTCAGTCATTCAGGCACTCCAGACATCCCGGCACCAGTAGTGTGAATTGGGACCAGACAGTCCCAACCCACTACCTGGACACACACATGCGACAGGCAGAAGCCCGCGAAAGAGATTGGTTTTCGCGGGAGGCTGCATGCCCAAATAAGGACACCTGGATTACTCGACCTGGGTGAAGGCAACAGACACAATGGCCATGGGAAAGAACAAAAGACTTTGTGGCTCAGCTATTTTTGGAACTGGCCACAGTCTTGAACCAAATGCGGTAAACGTGGTGTGATTTAGTAAAAAGAAGTAAAACATAAAAATGAAATGCTGCGACCAGTTCTTCCCAGACACACTCGTACAATCATGATAAAATACTTTGAGGGCATCCAGGGCCATAAAACACAAAGGGACCCCAGCGCACGGTACTAGAAGGTACATTGTGCACTGTTAAAAAGTTACCAAGAAATGGCAACATAGTCAAAGACTAAGGGAAACAAAGTTTCCCAGTACTGACAGTCCGAAGGATATGTCAGTTTCCCCATAACAAGTCAGCAAAAGCCCATGAGAGTTCAGCTGAAAGCTGAGCTCCACTGGAAAAAGTCAGGATAGGAAAGCCAAACAAAAGCAAAAAGTTTGGGGGTCCACAAATGAAGGGAAAAATTATACATGAATTAAATCTTTGCTAACAACAGCCCACTTCCATATAAAATGCCCCCAGTGGTTAGAACAAGTTCATGCAAACGGTTGCTGATTTGAATATCCTGACATCCGTTGTAGGTAATGTCACCCAATGGTGCCTTCTGGAGCGACAAAATATTGATGCTCCTGCTGCCCCGCAACACCACAGTCCTCTAGATACACCAGAACAATCAACCCGATAAACAGACCCCGATCCCCCATTCCTAAAGCGCGGTGGAATATCTGCGGGTTTACAGAGACTTTACCCACCCCCTTAATCTACTACGATGACTCTACTGCCTATACCGCTGAAGCATCCAGGCATCGCAGGAGACACGTCCACCCTAGTTGGTTGTCTGATTATTGCAAAGTATCCATTGTCAGTGTATATGTTTTTTTTCTTTGTGTATTGTAATGGTGTTATGGTATACCTTTTTTCTTTTTTATAAATAAATATTTTTTCAACTAATACAATGGACTGGTTTTTTATTACGCTGTCATATTTATTAACACACAACACTTGTTGATTTTTGAAAAGTTATTTTTGTATATATGTAACACTAGATAGAAGACACACAGTTGCATCTTCGACAAACTGCGAAAAGTCTGCGAGTTTTATACACATCGTGTAATGTCTTATTATTAACAGATCTTGTCACCATGTGATGTTTTGCTTTCGATTGTTCGGGTACATTCTGAAAACAGCACACAGCGATCTCCATTCTGACATTTGACTGATAAAAGATATACAGTGTTGTTCGCAGGTAGTAGCTGTCCAGTCATGGATCGTCAGGGTAGTAAAACGTAAATATTTTGCAATGCTTTTCACATATTCCATTAAAACTCCAGCATATATGGGGTGTTGTGGAAAGTGTGCCAAATTGTCAAACACTGTTAGCGTATCTCCCTACAACCACAAAGCTTCCACCCGGGCCTACAGATCAGTGTTCACCACCAGGTTAAAGGGTGAATCCTGGGTAGTCTCGTCAAACTGGCCTGCAATGTCATGGTAAAAGAGAGCAGCCGAGTGCTACCTATCCAGGGCATCAGGCCATATAGGCGTACATATTATCACTATGTATTATCATTCGATCGCCCAGTGTCATATCCACCTGGTTGAACATGGGAGCTGTGGGGTATGCGATCGCGGCAGCCATGCTGTTGGTGCCGTCTTTATTTGTTATTTTACAGGTTAGATGCAGCAATGTGTCATTCAAATCCAGGTATATGTCGGTCAACCCCGATACAAAGAATTCTATGAGGGATAGCGGCAATAGCAGCGCCAAAGGCATGACCTACATGAAAAACTGTTCTCGATGCCAGTCTGGGTTGGGGGCACGCTGAAGAGATCCAGCTCTGATTTCACACACTTCCTGGAGGATCTGTGTGAGAAGCACATTGATCTTTGAAATATATCACTGCCCTTGTGTCTTTGGTCTACTAATTCTACAATATCAGCAATTACTTTGAACACACACTGACGTTCACTGCATCGATAAGCAAACATGCACATTAGCGAGACGGCTGATAGAAATTCTTGAAGCTCCCTGTCAAACAGCCAAAGTCCTTTAGCGCATCGGAAAAACTCTGCTGCATGTTGTACACCTTGCGTCTCAATGAGGGACCCACAAAGCCCCGTTAAGGTGCTTTTCTAAGTAGTTGTCCATTAGCGGTTGGTTGCTGTTGGAACACATGTCTGCAATACATAGAACATTATTACATTCACGTCTGTACACCTGCAGTGGTCTTTCCAGATAACACAACACCCTTGAAAATATAGTGCCTAGATACTCTTTAAGTAAATCCATCAATAGTTGCTGTATACATCCAATGGCGAGTTTCAAATTAAATTGATCGCTTTCCATCATGTGTTCATTTTTTATTTCCTGCAAATAAGAATAAATACATGTACATTTTCTACATTCTCAATCTTCATATGTGAGTGTACAGGGCACCATGCATGTTGCTCTGCCATACTGTATTAGATATAATTTATGCCCCCACTTGTGTACTGTTTCTCACAATGATACGTATAACATTATTCTGCGCCTGGAAACTCATTGTATAAAGGCGCATTATAAAAACCCATTAAATAAATAAAATAAACACACATCCAACACCCCGTTTTAATTTGCCTTATTTTCAAGAGTGGTTTATCTGCAAATTGTGTAGCCCACAACATTTTAGACATGCATCATTCAGCCCATTTCCCAACCCTTAGCCCGGTTAGCAACTGTATTAGGGGTATCATTTCTACAAGATGTTTAGGGCTCCGCATGTACCATATTTTACATTGCCATTTATCTGTACATGATAATTCTAAACAGTCATGAGCATCCTTCTTGGGATCGTCCGTTTTTTTTGCTCGGAACACCATTTGTAAAAGTGTTGTTGTGAGCATGTTTTCACCATTATGGCTGTGAATCCCTGAATGGCTAGGATATCAACATAGGTCACAGCCGATGTATCTGTATCATCTTTAACACTATCAGTGTCCATTAGAGAAATACGTTCCTTACACAGGCTATTATCACGATACACCGGGTTTATTGATAGTATCTGCTACAGCTTAGTTCTCCTCACTGCCATCCACTTTATCAGTTAGAGTCTGCAGACACATGGGTTTTAATGCCAGGCTAATTGTCACAGACCTAAAAATACAAACAATTGTTTTAAAAATATACACACCGGCTGGCAGGCCGTCTGATATCCAGTCCACATGGGGCCATCATTCATCACAAAGGGACAGGGGTTCGGTGTCACTCTCCGTTATCTTAACTGTATCCTTCTGCATGATCATGGACTTGTATCTGCTGGCTTCAGACTCCACTGCCCCTCTACATGATCGCCCAGACTCTAAGGCCAGGGGTTGCTCCAGAACCTCGTCGCTACACGTAGTAGCATAGATAACTCCCTAAAAGTGGCAATAATCGGCGGGTCATTGCTGATAGCAAGTGTAGCCATGTTCTCACTGGGCTCACTGCCATCCGTTGTCTGCCATCAAATCCTGAGAGTCCTCCATTGCATAAAGACTCATAAGACAGTAAGGTCTATAACTATCACTGGAATTGCTGGAACCGCCAGGGTCTGTTTTTCCCTTGTCGTAACTGTAGCAGTTCATAATTGCAGTTTTAATTGCACAGCTCCAAACAACATCATAGCCTTAGAACTATCCCTAGACCTATACCTATTTATAACCTATCCACTTTCTATAAAATATATATAAAATGTACATAAACATGTTGGAGTTCTTATCAAATGTATACTAAACATTGTTGGGGTTCTTATCGTTCTTATATCAATTTTATTTTAAAATTATAAAGGGTTAATCAAATGTATAGGGTGTCAGGGGCGTGGAAATGGGCGGGGCAATGGGTGGTGCCCCCAGAGACGTTTATATGGGACGGCGAAAGGGGCACTTGCCCAGGGCCTCACTTTGGAGGGGGGTCCCGCAAGGCTGCCTGATCTGAAGAAGCAAGATTCCATTGTTCACCAGTCTTAAATAGCACAAGTCAGGATATATTATAGTCTGCTGCTGAGGCTCTAAACCCATTGCCGTTCTGTTTTGACAAGTACATTCTGCCTTGATCAATTCATCATGTATTGCTTTCTGAATTAACTGTGGCATAGTGTGGGTGTTCCTTACGGCACAACTCTGTAGCTTTCTTTCCTTCCTGTAGGAATTATGTTGATCATGTGCAATAGGCAACTGTGAAATGTATATTGATAAATGGAGTGCCACAATGATTCAGAAGTGAGCTCAGTGTGTGAAGTACCCTTTGCAGAGATGATGTGTTCATATGCAAAATCAGAATATCACATCCCAGCAAGGCTGGCTGAGCCTTTCCTATGTCTGAAGTTTAAAAACCTGCCTGCATATGTACCTGGTTTTGCAGAACAACATCTGCTATTATCAGCAATGTACGTGCACCAGGTAGAGGTTGCTATAAAAACTAACATATCATCCGTATGGTGAAGGTCTAGAAATTGCTTTGTTCCAATGGGGTGTTGTGAAACCTAGACAATCGCCTCCAACGATGAGCATAAACTGTTAGTCCAAGTGGTGAATCAGTATCCAAACTCAAGACTATGGAATTAAAGCGTTCATGCTTGTATCCTGGATTTGCCAGCAGATGATACAGTGATCCAGGTCAAATCATCTGATATATATTACATTACTGTGCTATCTTCTGTGAGGTTTGCCTACTTGCATGCTGCTCGTATCGTTTATCCCATTACTTGATCTTTCTTCTTATGTAGGCCATTTGGGTGGAAGGGTTGGTAGGCAGAAGAGAGCGGACCAGATGTTGCAGGTATCGGGCAAGGATATTTTAAGGTCTGCTTGTTTGACAAGAAAAGGTTTGCTTTTTGGTAAAAGTCAAAGTTTTATTTTGTTTAAACAAATGTATTAATTTTCAAAATGCAAATAACACAAATTACAAGATATAATCAACCACTAAAGAACACTGTACGAAAACATAAATAATCACAATGAAACCTCCATCAATAGTTCATAAGTAAAACTATTATATAGAAAGTGATAAAAGAAAGATGAGATAAAAAAAGAATTAAAAGGTTTTTATGCTCGTTTATAAATGAAAATGTCACAAGCCATTGTTTTAGAAGTATTTAAAGCTTCAAAATACAAAAGACAAACCCAGATTAAATTTGTTAAATCACATTGATTGGTATGCCGGTACTTATATACTTCCATTGATGATGGAGAGAATGAAACTAGAACCATTCTCATTTTGCATAACACCCTTCTATAATATTTTGTTTAAAAATGGTCATGTTTGGTAATGTTATTTGTGTACTTTCTAAGTCCGATTTCATAAAATGAGATTGTTTTTAGTTCATGGTAAGAACTTTAAAAGAAAGTGCTCAATTGCAGAGTTGGCACAAATCCCAGCTTCACCACTTCACCCCTTAACCAATGTGTGATCCGGTGACTGTAATTTAATCTTCTATTTGCCTAACCTCTCAGTATTGCCAGTCCCTAAGCCTTTCAAAATTGTCAGCCTGTCAGAGTGATTTCCTTTTCATGGTATGATCTTCATAAAATACTCATTCATGGTTTTACTGGCTATAGGTTTGATTGCACTTTAATAGTGAGCATATGTATATCGCACACCACAGGCATTTGTTCCTTTGCTCTCTAATGGCAACACTATTTGAAAACCATATCCCACTTCTAATCTCAGTCTGCCTGGATAAAGACACCTTCCTGGTAGCTTCTAATCTTCACCCACTATCCATGCTATGGTGTGTGTAGCTATCTCCTTCCTTCCAATTGGTCTCCTCTATCCATGCATGAGCACGTTTGCATTCTGTGAGGCAGTTTATGTGAGTTATCTGTCTATTATGTGTTACATGTACCTTTTACATGCGGTCCTGCCTTAATACTACAGACTGCATACCTTCCTGGATGTTATTGATAAAAATTATACTCTATGTACTAGAACAGTGACCTCTTCATAGACTGCTAATGTTGGTCTTCAAATGTTACTTGTTTATCATTCTGAAGAGGGTAATGGGACTTAATGGGAGTAAACATGCTTATTATGCTGCGAGACACCATATCAACCTTTAGGTTGTGAGCGCGACGGGTGTAGGGCGCGACCAGTATTCTTGACTCCTTAATTCCTTTGGTTTGGTGGAGGGGGGCCCCAAAGATGTCAGTGCCCAGGGCCCCAAAAGTGCTTAAGATGGCCCTGCAATAACAGCATCTGTAACGCTCTCCAAGCACTTGCACAAAATGCCCTGCAGGTTGAAAGTACCTGGAGCATTTTCAGGCAGTCAGTTAAGGCTGCACTGCACATGCCTTTGCCTGCATAAACTATTTGAAATAATAATAATAAATAATAATAATAATAATAATTTAATTTAATAATGTATAATAATAATAATAATTTGGCATTTATTTATATATATAGCGCTACGAACCCTTAGGTATCTGAGCGCTGCTTATTATTACCCACGGTGTGTGGTGCTCATTTATCGACCTCGGAAGGATGAAACGCTGAGTTTGGCGCTGCCGGGATTCGAACCTGCGTTCGCAGGCTCTGCACTGATGTCAAAGCGAGCGCTCTACTCGCTGTGCCACGAGCATATTCGAACACGTAATCAAGGCTACACACCACTGCACATGCATCCATCCCACCACACTCACAGCCAATCCTGCCAGTCACGCGCATTGAAAGCATGTTCAAATGCTGTCTGGCACAGTAGGACATGTCAAAACCAACACTGCATGTTCAGCCATCCACCTACTCCCACAAAATATATTAGCACTATATGCGAAGAGTGAATTAGAGGTCTGCTGCTCTGCCCCCTTTTCTGGCCTACCCTTTTACTACCCCCTCAACTTCCCGTACTCACCGTCATCCCCTCCTCACAACCCCAAATTCAAACCCCATACCTGGGTCCTTCCTCTTCTCCATCCCACCCCAAAACGCTGTGTTACAACAGTTCTAGCAAGACTGCAGAAAACACAGCTAAAGAATGTGACTTTAAATGACCACAATTAGTTAATCATTGTCCACCACAGCATTCGACTTTATGCAGCCTCTGCTTCCAATCATCCACCACTCGCACTTCTTAAGGGACATGCTCAGGACCATAGCCACTGACACACCCCTCCCATTAACTGCAAATTCTGCTGTGCCCTACAGCAGTGTGCAGATCTGCCCAGCTGGGCTTATTGACTGCTTGGGAATGGACTTCATGTCCCAAGCAGTCTATTGGAATAAACCAAGCCAATCCAGCACCTGCGAGATAGCTCAAAGATATGTGGAACTGGATTGTCAACTACAGGGCACAGGCTCGAATTCCCAGCAGGAAAGAAGTCAAAAAATAAAAACTACTGTACTGGGATGGTACTAAAGGACCCGTAAAGTAAGGGAAGGATGATAGATTTCCCAGAAAAGTGAATGAATGCTGTATCCTTTAGTTCCCGCCCACTTTGACCTCTGCATCTAAGAGCATGTTCTGAGAGTAAGTCGAAAAGTTCCAACTCTCTGAACTGCAAATAAATCCCCACACGCTACACTGACTCAGAAAACCCCTTCAAATCAATGTCATCTTCAAACATTGGCTCTGATGTCAATTGCACAGCACATGCTGAATCACTTTAGGAATTGCACAAAGGAACACCACTTGCAGTCTGGAGATTTCGTGCTGGGTCTCTGCACCCTGGGCCTCTTTTTTGTATTTCTGCATGATGCACATGCAATTAAGATTCTATTTCTGCTTGCAGAGTGTATAATTGGGGCCATTTAAAAATAAAAAATATAACCCAGATCCTGTTTTTGTTGTCAATCCACTCCTGGGGTGAAGTCTATAGGCCTCACCACGAGTTGGGCGATAGCCCTTAAACCCGCCGGTAACATTAGCGGCGCCAATGCTGCTCCACCGGATCACGAGTCGGCTCAAATACTGCCAGACCCAAAAAGGTACTGGCACTATTACCATCAGTGCTATTTCAGCCGGCACTAATACAAAGAGCAAATACAGCCGTATCACAAGTGCATTCTCATTGATATTAGCGCTGAAAACTGGCACTAATACAGCTGAGAATTACCTCCCGCCTCCAGCCACAGGTAAATGACATCAGGTGCCAGGAATCAAGCCACAGGTGAACACAATGCACACCAGAGGGCTACATAAGAAGCACCCAGGTCCCAAACACTGTTTGCAACACCATTCTGCCATTATTTGATGCAAGCTGGGACAGACAGCTCCTCAGGCTGCACCTGGCCCTTCTGGTGCAGAACAACCAGGCCAGGGCACAGGGAGTACAGGGGGGAGGGTGGGATGAGGAGGAGGAGAGCAGCCCCAGCAAGGTCAGCACCCATCCCCAGGGTCAGGCCATCACCCTAGGCCCTCAGTGACTGCCAATTGCTAACTGAGTGCCACCTAGACAGGTAGACCATCACTGAGCTGCTGGACACAATACATGACGAAATTAGGAGCCAAATTAACTTCAGCACAGTCGTGCCCCCCGCAACACCCCTGGTGAAGCTCGTGGCAGTCATGCAGTTCTTTGGGACTGGCACTTTCCAGCACCTTCTGGCCATGATGTATAGTATGGCACTGTCAAATTTCAGTGCAGTCCTTGGTCAGGTGCTGGAATCCCGTCTACGCCATGTTATCCAACATTTCGCACTGCCCACCACCCAGGCCCAGGTGAGAGACATGAAGGCCCGCTTTTATGCAACAGCACAACTGCCCAATCTGAAAGCAGCCATCGACTGCACCTATGTTGCGTTGGTGGCGCATTAGGCCCATGAGGTTGTCTACAGGAACCTCAATCACTACCACTCCATGAATGTGCAGGTGACCTGTGGCCCATGACCTCATCATAACTCACTGCTGTGCCCGCTACACAGGATTCACACACGACTCCACAGTCCTATGCAACAGCACTCTACCGGGATACATTTAGAGGCAGAGAGGACAAGGGACCTTGATAGTGGGTGAGTACAAACACTGTCACATACGCATGATGAAGCACAATTAAAAAAAGGGGGGCGGCATAGCCACAGGAAGGATTGCATGTCAAAAGAAAGTACTGGCGGTACCTGTGGAGCCTCTGCAAAATCGATGGTGGGCATCCAAGGGTGCATGCACACGTTTGACACACCTGGACACACACATGGTGATGGGCACACACAGCTGCCATCATAATGACACATCAGACCACATATACCATAATGCATCTTGAATGTGCCACTGCGCAGATCCACATAGCAGCACCCAACAGCATGTCCACCTTGTCAAACGGTAATTATATAGTGCCTCCTTAGTATTATATTGGCCTAAGCCTATTCGAACTACACGGAAAACCGCATTGCAAAGTTCTGATTTTTGGGTTAACTTCTCTGCCATTTTAAGATTCATCCGCCATTTTGATTTCTGCTTGTGTGTTCTTCGTTCTAAAATGGTAGACAATGTTTTCGACTTGCAACCAAGCTTTTCCGACATTTGAATTCTGTTAATGTTTAGGTTGTCCGAGAGCCGACTGTTTAGCCTAAGTAAAGAGACCTTGTGCTTCATATGAACTGTCATTCAAGTGATGTCTGCACTCGGAAGCCTCATCCCTGTATAATGAAGAACAAACCTCGAGTGTATACTTTGGCTGAACTACATTGAGAAGAAACTTAGTACAAGGCTTACTGCAGGAACTGAGAACATATATAAGCATTGCGTCTTCATTGAAATGCAAACCTATGTAATCCTTCGCATAATATTAGTTAATCTGTATGTCAATTAGGCACAAACTCTAGACCACGAATTATTAACGTGAAGAGAGGCTGGACAATATTACACGAATTGTATAAAAGCACAAATGTTTAGATGTCCATCTCTCTCTCACCTCTCCTTGTCGGCTGCTACACACTGCGAGGTGTAGGGAGCCAGATAGCTATCTGTTTTGATTTGTAAACTGTACAGGATTTAAAGATCTGTGAATCTTTTTAGCCCGTGATTGATGTATTTCCTTTGTGGTACTGAGCCTCGATATTTCTTTGTTCTTTCAGATGGCGCCCGAATAGGGACCCTCAAGATTGATGCCACCTTGTTGAAGCGTTGACCCAGCTATCGGATCGCAACCGGACAGTGAGAAAAGGGGGCACCTTTTTGGATGAGACGCAACACCTCAACAGTACTGCACGATCCGATCCGTGGACGGTGAGCACGCGGTCTGAGACGGCATCTTGACGAGGGTCCACATATCGAGGCGGGCAGTTTTGCCGAAATCACCAACCACGAGGGTCCTTTGTCCTTTGTAATCCGATCGGACCTCCCTTTGTCCTTTGAATCAGGTGAGTCGTACCCCGATTCCTAAGTATCCTGATATTTGGTTGTAGTATTGTACTCGCAAGCACAATCGGTGCCAGGTAACACCAGTAATCTGACATGCCTGGGAAATTGTCTGCCTGTTTCAGTGCGTTATTCCGCAGAGACAGACAATCTTTGGAATTTGGCCATCCGGCACCTCAGGAGGGGTCGCCAGCATGTACTATGTACTGTAAGTACGGCATTTGTAGTATAGTATTCAACAATATTTGGCACAGACAAACTAGACATGCTCCCGAAATTCAGTGGCCAGTCAATGGTAGTTTTGAGATTGTTCGAATACAGTATTTAGAATCCAAATTGTTAAAGAAAAAAACTATACCTGCACCATTTGATGTAATACAAAATTGGAAAAAGGAAGCTATGCAACAACTTAAGAGTAAAGAGAAGCATGCACGTCGTCACATGTCAAATTCCGAAAAGGCATTATTGTACGATCAACAAAAAGAGTCAGAGTCTGTTAGTGTCGTGACTTGCCGCGTAGTGAAGAGTAATGGGCCTCTGTCCACAAATCACCCACAGGGAAGAGTAAATGAACTCCCTGTGCGAGCTTTGAGGCCACAGGTGGTTTGATGGTTCGCCGGATCTGATGACGCCAAGGACCCCAGAGGCTGTTAAAAGGAAGTTTAGATTAGCACAGGCAAACACAGTACTTTGGTATGAAGAAGTGTGCAATAATCTCTTACCTAAACCCAGCAGGGATGATTCTGGGGTAACTTGGGTCTGGTGCGAGGA
This sequence comes from Ambystoma mexicanum, assembly GCA_002915635.3. Taxonomy (NCBI): domain Eukaryota; kingdom Metazoa; phylum Chordata; class Amphibia; order Caudata; family Ambystomatidae; genus Ambystoma; species Ambystoma mexicanum. The sequence continues at coordinate 738 of PGSH02009346.1, read as the reverse complement.
GTGCCGCAGATCCGGACAGCCGTGTCCCAGAGGGTAGGTACCGGCTGTACCTGTGGCGCTGTCGTGACTTGAAAGGTACTTGAAACCAAAACACGTAGAGCCAATGGCCGAAGATCGTAGAGTCAAAAAAGGGGTGATCCGCAAACAATCCGTTAAGCAAAGCAAAGTGTCCAGAATACCGAGATCCGTGCAGTTCCGAGCGACAAGATCGAGGAGTAAGCAGGCCAGTCCGTGATTCATAAGCCAAAGTCCAAATCCGAAGTAACCAAGAAACGGGATATCCGCAAACGCCGAACAGAGTCGTGGAACAGCTGTGAAGCGGTGAGAAAACTCGAAACTTCCCGGTTTTTATGTACGTCGACTCCTATCACGTGAGCGGTACTCTGGACACGTGGATCGGGAAGTCATCGCGGAACCAGGAAGTAACCGCGATCGGGTGCTCCATCTCGAGCGCAGTCTCCATGGGAGTTGCCAATGGAAACGAGGCAACAAACCGGGCCAGCCTCTACGCACGACCCGCACTCGCTGGTGACGGCGACTCCCTCCGCACCCTAAGTGAGGATATGTCTCGGGAGGTGGCGGCAACCCGGGGAAAGTAACAGTGTGTGCTGGGGTGTCAATCAAGAGGTGCATTGTGGCGAGACTGGTTTGTTGTGCATGACAGAGCCCCCCCTCAATGGCCCACGACCACGTGGGCAGGAAGGAAGATCCCGGTGGAAACGGGAAACGAGTTTCGGG
>PGSH02009345.1:0-44794 GCA_002915635.3 Ambystoma mexicanum | reverse complement strand
GCTCTCTGCACGGGCAATTCGACCACTGCGTCCTGGGCGACAAAAAGCACAAAGAAGAAGAAGACTGGTTGTCCCCACCAGTCAGGGAAAGAGACTCTCCGGCAGGGAGATCTCTTCTGTCGTCGGGAGATTGTGAGACGATTCCGCAGGGCTTCACCGGAGGTGTTGTCGTGCAGGTCGACTCAGCGTTACCCTCGTCGGATTCTTTAGGTCCAGTGGCGACTTCCTGAAGATCCAGTCCCAAAGCCCTGCTTTTATGCAGACGTCCCCCATTCATTCAGCCTAGCTTGTCAATCAACACATGCTAAGTGGTGAGCGGGAAGGCTCACCACCTGAGCCAATCACTTCAGAGTGCGACCTGAGTTGGCAAGGCAACTCAGTCCAGGGTGTCTAAACCCTCCCACACCCCTGAGGTAACCCAGACAGAATGGCACCACTTTGGAGGGTCTCTGTCCAGAGGCCCGCCAAAAGTGGAACAAAGGGCTCAACCTTTGGTTTAGGAGTCACAGAGAAAAACACAGACGCCATTTTACAACCCGAGTTCTGGCAGAAAATACCACTCGATAAACCTATTTAAGATAAGTAGATCGGTGGTACGTTGGAGATTAACGAAAAACAGTATTAATCTTCAACAATGGGACGGATCCCATAGGGTTATGCCCGGGGTCGAACATAACAAGTAGTTTCCACTGCCACCAGCCAAAACTCGACGAGGAGGGACGGGACAGTGCCCCCTCGAGTAACAGATCCAGGAGTAATCGAATTACCCCTACTAGCACGTCCACAATAAGATGGTTGGTACTAGTTCTGTTAGCAAATTTAGGTCTAGTAAAGCCAATGGTGACTTTACATGCCCGGGGAGACGGTAGTCAGTCCCCGGGTATGGAGTCTATGGTGGGGGGACCAGCTAGGGTGCCCCCGTGTCACGACACGTAGGGTGCGGAGTGACACACATAGAAAAACTTATGAGACCCTATGGAGTAAAAGACCCCATAGCCCATCGAACACATTGACAATTCAAAGGAATTCCACACATACATGTCCAAGAGTGAGAGGAAAAGGGTCACACTCTTGGCAGGATGGAAAAAACAAACTCCAGAAATCCAGCAAAGCTGCTGGGGGACTCACTAGGTTAGGAAATTCAGCCTAAACAGAGAATTCTCCCTAACACCTCAGCTTCGGAGATTTCGGTAAACGCAAATTTGGTCACGTTTCTTACTTTTACATTACGTTTTATCTGTGCATGTGCACTTAGCGTTGGAAGGTATTGAAGTGGTGGGATGTTTTGTTTTGGAGGAGGTTTATTTTTGTAAGCATGGCTGATTGAATGCCTGTACACCATGCCTCGTCTTTGACGATCTCATCAGGGCATGTAGGTGGTACGGTTAGTTCTTTGAATATATTGAAAAGTTATTTCGAGTGGGAGTTGGCATTGGAGATGCGGTGGTTGTAGGCTTCAGATTTAGCAAGGAAGATTGCGTCTTTGTATTTTTTTGCTATAGATTTGAAGTTAGCTTTTGTGGTATCACAGGGGTTAAGCTGCCAGTTTTTGAGCGCTAAGCGTTTGTCTTTGCGCAAAGTCTGGAGTTCCTCTGTGAACCAGGAATTGGAGTGGAAGGATTTTTTTTCTTTTTTGTTTTCCAATGGGGCAACGGTGTTGACAGCTATTGTGATGGTGTCTTTGAAGATTTCTGCGAGGATGTTAGGGTCAGTGGAGAAGGGAGGTGCTATGCATGGCAGATTGAAGAGTGCACTGACATTGTCAGCGGTGAGTTTTTTAGCACTTCTGGCACGGGTAGCAGGTGCTTTAGTAGGCACTTTAGCACTTAGTGAGACAGGGATGTCAAATAGGAGAAGGTTGTGGTCTCTCCATGGGAGGCTAGTATTGGAGGTGATGGCTGTGTTACAGTTGTGGTCTATAATCCAATCTAGGGTTCGTCCTTTAGCATGAGTAGGCAAAGTGATCTTTTGAGAGAAGCCTAGGTCTTGGAGGTCTTTGGCTAGAGAGATAGCAGTTTTGTCCTTAGGGTCGTTGAATCCTAGGTTAAGGTCACCTATAAGTAGTGATTTTGTGGATTTTTTAAGGTTGTTTCCTAGGAGAGGTGATTGACTTGACCTATGAAATTGTTGGTTGGGCCGGGAGGACGGTATACAGTATGAATATTTATTGTGCTATTTGGAGAGAGTGATAATTTGACTGATAGGATGTCAATATTTTCTTCCTCTTGGTGGGGTATGGTCCTGATAGAGTTTCTTTATGAATAATGGCTACCCCCGCCTGTTATGGCTATCCTATCTTGTCTAAGGATGGCATACCCTTGTGGTAGGGCTAGAGAGATGGCTGGGCCGGAAGCTTCGTTGAGCCAGGTCTCTGTGATCGCAGTAAGTCTAGATTTTGGGTAGTTATTAGGTCATTTACTTCTAGTGCGTGGGCATTGAGAGATCGTACATTGATTAAGGCGCATTTGTATAGCGTTGGGCAAGAGATTTTTGTAGGTATGGTGTGGGTGTCTGCCTTAGATACAGTGGTACATTGTGAGTGTGAGTTACCGCTAGGTGTAGTAAGCGTGGGTTTGAGTTTGTGGCATATGGAGGTATTATCACGGTGGTGGGATGTGTGCACTTTAGGGGTGCGTGAGCTAAGTCTGCAGTTTCTGTGTGGTATGTGAGTAGGGGTGGCATGGTAGTGGATATGAAGGGTGCGGGCTCTGAGTCTGTCTAATCTGAGGCTGAGGTTAGGTATCATCAGTGCTGTGTTATTTGGAGTGTGTGAGGGTATGGGCAGGAGTTCTTTGTGTGTCCTCGATGACTCGAAGTGATTTGAAAGTGGTGGAGGTGCTTTGATGTCGAAGGGTGAGATGTGTTCATAAAGGTGAGTAGCGTGCAAACTATGCAGGTGAGGACGGGCAGAGAGTACATGTTGTGTGAGAGTTAGTTTTGCTCATATGCTCGGGGCATGTATTACTGTTGTGCGCGATAATGATTGCACAATATTGGCCTGGGGGGCAGTATGCACAATACACTATACTCGGGAAGGCGGGTGGTTCGCATATACTGTCTATGTGGGTGGGGCACTGGTGAGCTGAGAGCAGTAGTCAGATAGTCTAGATACAGCTATCACAGGGCAGGGCGCACATGGCACTAAATCACAATTATAGTCTCCAAATGGGCAGAATGCAGTGTTCTAATAATAACAGTGGCAGCCTGTCTAGATTCGAATATCACAAGATGGAGCAAAATGCAGTGTTCAGGCAGTAAATAATAACAGTGGCAACCTGCCTAGATTCGAGTATCACAAGAGGAGCAAAATGCAGTGTTCAGGCAGTAAATAATAACAGTGGCAGCCTGTCTAGATTCGAATATCACAAGATGGAGCAAAATGCAGTGTTCAGGCAGTAAATAATAACAGTGGCAACCTGCCTAGATTCGAGTATCACAAGATGGAGCAAAATGCAGTGTTCAGACAGTAAATAATAACTGTGGCATCCTGCCTAGATTCGAGTATCACAAGATGGGTTTATTGATGCGTGATGGGTAATGCAGAGCAGTGGGCAGCATACGCTAGCGTCGATGGACAGTGCTGATGGTAGCAGCCAAGCTATAGACATATAGTGGTGCAAGCAGTGTAAACAGCATTGAATTACAGTAATGTTTGAATGAGGTGTGCAGCCGAGAGCAGTGTGCGATCAGGGCAGTTCTGTGTACAATTGTCACATAATGGTTTGGCAGCTGCCGTGACCAGGGTGGTGTGGGCCAGTGGCGGTAGGTGTGTAGAGCGACAGCCAGGTGGTAGGGTTTAGCGCATGGGGATGGGAGTTAGCCAGCTTAGGGGTCAGTGGGTGCATGTAATAGGCTGGTGGTGGGCTTACCCGTTGACCTCAGAGCTGGAAGGCGACGGTGAATGGTACTGGGGCAGCGGGTCCTCCATGCTGGTGCTCTCCTGTGTGGGCATGGGGGACTAGCAGATGCAGAATCGGCAAGTAACAGGCAAGGAACAGGTGTTAGCCTTGCTTCCGTGGGCCTTGAGATGAGTGGGCCGTCTACGCCTGCCGGCGGCCAATCCGGCCTTAGGAGCCGTAAGCAGCCAATCAGGTGGTGGCAGGGGCTATTTGGGGGCCTGGTTAGGCTCTTATGGCCAGCAACAAAGAGCGGGCGGCCATCTTGTAGCGTGGAGGTACTTTGTGTACCTGGGCGGCGAGAAGGTGCAAGAAAAGGCAAATGCTGCTGATTTAGGCAAGGCAGCCTATTCTTCTTAGCGTTTTCAATGCTGCAGCATGCTCCCAGAGGCGACCTCACGAGGGTGGATGCGGCGCGCAAGTCGCGTGATGATGAAATTGAAAGAGCGATACAGAACCTAAAAACTTCTAGAGCGCCTGGCCCAGATGGGATAACAAATTCCGATCTGAAAACACATCAAGCCCTATGGGCTTCCTTCATTAGCATCGTTTTCAAGGAAATCAGCCGTTCAAAATCACTTCCCAGCTCCTGGTCCCAAGCAACGGTGGTAGCAATCTTCAAGAAAGGCGAACGATCCGACCCATCAAACTACCGCCCGATTGCTCTACTGGATACAATAGGGAAAATCTACGGCTCTTGTCTACTCGAAAGCTTCCAACAGTGGGCAAAACACTTGCCATGCAATGATCCACTTGAAGCAGGCTTCACTAAAAACGTCAGAACAACAACAAACATTATGCTCCTGAGTACGCTAAAAAACCTGGCAAGGGAAAAAGACAAAAAGATCTATCTGGCCTTCGTGGATCTGACTCAAGCCTTTGACAAGATTGATCATGACCTTCTTTGGGCAAAGCTGAAAAGATGGAAATGCCCTGAGCAGATCCTCGAACCAATAATCGCTTACACTCAAAAACATCCATCAGAGTGAAACTCAATCAGACAGGCACCCTGTCAGAAGAAATCGCAACTGACAGAGGAGTGAAGCAGGGCTGCCCCCTGGCACCGGCCCTCTTCACAGCTTTTCTTGGAGATCTAAAAGATTCTTGCGACCCACTCAGAACTTTTCCACCAAAACTAGGAGGCACGGAAATCCCGAGGCTCCTATACGCCGATGACATCATCCTGATCGGCCAAACACCGATCGGTCTTCAATGGCAGCTGGACAGTTTGAAAACATACACAACTGAAAACAATCTGATAATCAACAAGGAAAAAACCAAAATCCTGGTTCTCTAGAAATCGACCAAATCAAACCGAAAACCAAATCACTGGACGATAGACTGCTCAAAAATAGACCAGGTAACAGAATTCAAATTCCTTGTGGTCATGATTGACACCTCTGCAAAAGAGATAAGCATGCAAACAAACCTCTGGGAAAAAACTCGGAAACTATATTCACAGGCCAAGGCCCTGGATAGAAAATGTGGCCGCTTCTCCCTGATGCCAGTAATACAATATTACAAAGGAAAATTTGTTCCATCGATAACATATGGAGCAGAAGGCATGCCAAACATCCGTACAAGCATTTGGCCACAACTGGAAGTGTATTTCTGGCGAGAATTACTACACCTACCGAAGTCAACATCCTTACCTGCAATTAGGAGGGAACTGGGCTTGCTGTCGTTGAAGGCCACTTTCGACTAGAACGAAATGGCCCTTTTCAGAAAAATCATCATGTCAGACTCTGCTCCACAATGCAAAATGCTAAAAGAAGAAACAACTGCGGGGAAGTGAAAAACGCTTTCAACTTGGGCTCTCAAACAGAAAGCTTGCCTGGAACAGATTGGATGCGATGAGGACGACCTAACTCGGAATCCAACACATGTGAAGAGGAAACTAAACAAACTCGATTGGATAGATTCCCTGGAAAAGGCAGATGCCAACAAACTCCTAGCCCACCTACCTACGCAAATCAAAAAACTAAATGAAATCAACCAAGTTTTCACGTGCTTCCCGGACAAACGCAGAAGAAACACCTTCTTAAGGGCTAGGTTAAATCTTCTCCACACAAACGAAATAAGAGCCTTAAGAGGGCTATCAACAACGAACCAGTGCCGCCTGTGCAAAAAAACACCGAAATTGAAACAGTGAGACATCTCCTGATGACATGCCCCGAAACAGCCCAACTAAGGAAAGCATACCTAACCCCACTGCTGGAATCTGCCGCACTGAGAGAGGAGGACACCTGGTGGTGCCATTTGATAAGTGGGAAAAAAAAACATTGGACGATAGCAGCCACAAAAATTCTGGAAGCCACTCTGCTAAAATGTTTGAAAAGCACAAACGTATCATCCTAAGGCATAAAGCCAGAATGAAGAAAGACAGAAACTAAGAAGAGGACAAAGAGAAGCAGAAGTAGAAACTCGGAAACAGAAACAAAGAAATAAAGAAAGAAACAAAGTAAAGAAGAATGTACGACAGACAAACAGCTCGTAATCAACAATCTGCAAACAAGCAGTTAGAACCTACAGGCTGTCTTTGTAAAATCAATACATTTTGATAAAACACAAAGTAAAAAGTAAAAAAATAAATCAAATTAAGTTGGGGGAAGGGGTGCCCTCCCCGAGTAGAGTGGAAAAAGTAAAACTGCGAAAACCTGTGACCCAAAACTGTCATACTATGCAAATTCTATGAAATGAGGAAATGAGGTGAGTGTTATACGCCTTCGAAACATGGTAAACTTTTGTTAAGCAGTTTTTGCTCTAGGTGTGCATTAGGAATCGTATGGGATTTTGTGTTAAAAGCAAACATTTGGGAGCCCCATATAATTTTTCCCACTGCTGCCAAAAACAATCTTCATCAAAATGGCAAAAAGTATTTCGAGTTGTGCAGACGCTTTTTCAGGACAGTTTGGTGCTAATTAGTCAATGTGTGTCATGGTTCAGGTTACTGGCCACCAAAAACTGCTTCACTTACCAAACTAAGCAGGGTAGTGTCCAACATTGTAAGAGTGTGGGGGGGGGGTGTAAGCGATGAAATGCAGTGCATGCAATTCCACATGGTCTCATTTGTGCCCCCAAACCGCCCACCCCTGCCCCAATCTGCCTTTTTTGGTAACATTAGTGGTAGATGGCATTTTAATACATGAAACAAATAAAACTGCAGGATCATTCCAGATGCAGGAAACTCCTCTATTAGAGCACTTTCCGAGCCCTATGGGACAAAATACATGCAAACCTCCTAATTAACAGATGGATTGCACCAACACAAGTGACTTAATAGAAAAAGACATTGCAAGGAGCATCATCATTCTTTGATACTTGGAGGCACCATGGAAGTGACTTTAGAATAAGTTGCCATAAGTAAGCCAAGTGGCAAATAACTTTGTGGTGCAAAATACCTAAATTGCACTATTGTTATATATGGAGAAACTCTATAGTCATAATGAGAGTATGGCTTTAGTTTTAGTTTTGAAAAACTGTGGCTTTGAAAAACCTTGCTCCACCAGGGCGACTCCTTACAATCCCGATAGTTATACGTGCAAGATTAAAAGTTTCAAAATCCGGTCAATGAAGTCGCAGGTCAACTGTATAAGGACGGTAAAAAGCCTAACCGTCCCATACGTTGAAGAAATTAATTAATGAAAATACAGGACTCTGCGCCAACAACTCAAGTTGAGTTAAATCTTAGATTATGCTTTATTGATCATCCATGACCATTGAGCCCATAATTGATAACATGTTTCGGCTCCACTGAGCCTTTTTCAAATCCGGGCTACCCATAATTGTAATATAGGACATACAATATATCATAGTCAAAAAACAATTTGTATGAACGACATCATAAAGTAAAACATAATACCAGTTTTCAAATATCATGACCACAAAATATGCATAATAACATGAAAGAAATTAGACAGAAAACAAGGATGGGCAAAAGGGAAGGGTTCATGGGTGTAGAAAAATAGGCAACATATCATAATACATTGTTATGTTTGAGTAAACAGAAAAAGAGCACAAAAACAGAAACAAAACACAAACAAAAAGAAAAAAGAACCCATTAGTAATCATTATTCTTCAATTCATTGAATAATATAACCAAATTCTGCAATGGTCCCTTGAGACAAACTGACAACTTGGTGGATGTCCTTACCCGAAATTTGATGTAACCAGTTCTTATGACTATTTGTCCATGTAGTAGTAACGGGGTACAATCCCCAATATCAATCTAAACAAAAAATGTAAGTAGCGAAGGTAAATAAAACTGATTGTCCAATTTAGAATATACATTAATTTTGTATATCAAGGTTGCCTATGGCAACTAGGCATTTTCACTTATGAGAATAAATCCCGCCCTTCACCAAACGGGCAAAACAACTCTACTTAATGGTCACAGGCCATTTCTGCCTTATTCAAAACAATTCATTATAAGTTCCGTAGTGAAGACAATTGTAATTAACCATCATTACGTGAAATGATGACGCATTTCAAATATAGAACACGTATTTCAAGTACGGAAAGCACAACATATAGCTTATTTGTTGCTACTCGTCAAGTACCATTAAAGCTAAATCTCATTGAAAAGTAAACCATGAGATAAGCGGTCCTCTCTTACCAGTTCCTGGAACACAAACAGTCACACGCGTCGGCAGGTAAGCCGAACGCTTACCAGGTATGCCTTCTTATACTAGGCGTCATCACTGTGCGCGGTTACCACGGCGACGCAAGGACAAGCGTCGTCATTGAAAACCGCATTCTATCCCCCAGCATTCTACAAATTACATATGCTATATAATTCAAAATATTTGAATAAAGCCTGAGAAACTAACAAGCATGTATACGCTTCTCCTGACCCAATTTATATTTGTTGAATACTTAAATGGTTACTATCACATAATGTATAATCACGGGCACTAATGCACCTAACTACAAAGGTTGGTGAGCTTACACGCAACATTCAAATAACATACTGAGCTACAATTATGATGGGGTATCCCTTTAACAACACCTGAAATACATGTAACCTCCTAATAAACAATGAGCCGTGTTCTAAATCAAGTATAACAATGAAATTATTCGAGCTTGAGAAGCCAGATTGCAATGTACTACATCTCACAAGAATGAAACCATTTCATTATCTGTATTAAGTCTGTATTTGTCGAATTGAAGTAACAAATTGCTCTTGCTTCCGCTTGTCGTAACGCCTTCACTCTGTCACCACCTCTTTTGTTCAAGGATACTTGTTTAAGACCAATGATCTAATTTCCGATTTGAGATGTAGCTGATGTGTTTTTGCCAATGTTCAGCTAACGGAAGTGATGGGTCTTGACTGCCAATTTTGGCTAAATGTTCACGGATACGGATTCTCAACTGTCTCTTGGTGCTACCAATATATAGTTTGTGGCAGACACAGATGATGCCATATACTACAAAAGTTGTTTTGCAATTAATTCCTTGTTTAATGATCCACATTTTCCATTTTTATCTTCGAATTCCGTTGTTCTTTGGTATGCATATTACATTGTGGACAGACTCCATTTCTGAACCGAATCTTTCTTGTGTAACATGTACCTTGAGTAGTGCTCTCAATGTCCGGTAATAACGATGGACTAAGGATAGATTTAAGTGTATTTGCTCTTCTGAAGGTAATGCGTGGATGATCACTCACAAACTCACCAATATGACTGTCCAATTTAAGTAGTACCAATGTTTGTTCAAAATTTTCGTAATCTCTGGTGGTCTGAACAATATTGAGTGATAAGCTAATCGGCATGTTAGCTTCCAATTATTCCCTTGTCTCTGTCTCAAAGTATCCTGCTGCTGCATCAATTTGGTTCTCTTATATGCTTTACTTATGTCTTTTTGGGCATATCCCCTCCTTCTAAAACGTCGTTGTAATAGATTACATTCCTCTTCAAATTTTAAGTTACTATTACAATTTCGTCTCGCTCTGATATATTCACCAATGGTATATTGGTGATAGTTGGTCGAAAATGACAACTTTTAGCATGTAAATATGAGTTAACTTCAGTTGGTTTTCTGAATGTAGTTGTTTGTAGTACTTGATCTTCCAAATATATTGTCAAGTCCAAAATGTATCGCTGTTTGTTGCATTCTCCAGTAAATTGAATATCAAACAATTAAGATTTAACTTGTCCACAAATGCGTGAAATTCCTCTATGTACTATCGACGATGCAAAACATCGTCGATGTACCTTGTCCAAATTGGATTTTCTCAATGAAAATGATTCAGTGTATATTGCTTTGTCTTCCAACATCCCCATGAAGATATTCGCCAATGCTGGGGCATATTTAGTACCATAGCTACCCCTTGGTCTGTTGGTATACTTGTTGTCAAAGGTAAAGACATTGAGATCAAACGTGAGATGTAACATTTCTTTAATCATGTTCAAATGGTTGTAATACGAGGCTGACTCATGCTGAAAGTATAGTCAACTGCAATCATGGCCCATTTATGCTGAATAGACGTGTACAGTGCCTTCACATCTAGAGTCGCTAGAAGGAAGGTACTCTGCAAGTAAAGTTTTTTGTTTCGTATAGGCTGGTGGATCTTGCAATATGAATGAAGTGACATAGCCTTGGTTTGAGTAATAGATCCAGATATTCCGAGATATTCTCTGTGACCACCAATCCCACTCATGATCGGGCGGCCCTCTGGTATCCTTTCATAGGGTTTATGTATTTTCGGTAAGAAGTACATTGTTGGAGTTACCGGTTCTTTTATCCATAAATAAGTGCGTTCATCATCCGTTATCAATCCTTTTCTATGCCAATTGAGTATGTGCGCTTCAACTTGCTCCAATGCTGATTTTCGAAAATCATCCGTTCTTAATTCATAGCACCCAGGGGTATTTAAATGTCTGGATGCCATTTCCAAATAATCCTCCCGATCCATTAGCACAATATTGCCTCCCTTGTCAGCCTCTTTAATTACTGTCCGTGAATCCAATTTAAGCGAAACAAGTGCTTTCCTTTCCGATTTAGTTAAATTGTTCTGAGTAATCCAATTCTTATGTTTTTTACAATTAAGATTATATAGATCTCGTGAAACTGCTTGTTGAAAAGTGTCAATGACGTTGTCAGATGCCAACTGTGGCATGAATTTTGAACGTACTTTAAGTTCCTTTGTGGTAAGGGTATCAGATTTTATCTTGAGTTCATCTAATAAGTGAAATACATGATATTGATCACCTTCGGTCAATGAACGCAATGTATATGTATCTTCATATCCTGGATCGACTTATCACTGATAAGTATGCTGCCTCTTCAGGTTGAATACCGGTGCTTGGTTGCAAAATTTTTTACTTCAATTTTTGGTAAATTTAAATAAATCGATTTGTACGTCCATGGACTGAAGTTACATGTGGGTGCAAAGGATAAACCCTGTTAAGAAGAAGTCTTTCCTCTTGAGATATAGTTTTTTAGACAAATTGAGAACAAGATCATCTGTTATTTGTTGGTGCTCATCTCCTTGGAGCTGGCCTGGTTTGTCTCTTGTTTGCTTGTAAGCTTCTATGTTGCCGTCGTTTTTACACCCCTCCTTCCTCTTCTCTAGCACAGGTGTCAAATACCCATAGTTGGTGGTAGCTGAAAACGGACTGTTTTCTGAGTAGAATTACGATTCCCTTTCTTGTATCTTTTGATCTGATTCAGTATCCTCTTTGTTCAATTGATTTGGAACTAGCATTAGCTTGGTTGTCTTGGTCTGAGTCTGCATCAGAACTGGCGATGATGTATTGGGGTTGAGTTTTGGCATTGGTTTTGAACTTGAGTCATATTTGGTTTGGAATGTATATACACGTCTTCCTGTAATCACGTTTCTCTCTATAGCTTTTCCGTAATTTCCTTATTTTTACTTCATCTTGATATATTTGCAACAGTTCATACATCTTCTCATAGTTTTTGGCTTTAGTATCCTCATTAGATTTCATCTCAGCAATTTCTTTGCGTATGCCTTCTATACCATCTAATGCCCTTTTATGCTCCCTAGTGGCATGTTCAATCAATAGGTCAATCATCTTCATGGAGCTGTTGCTCAAATTAGCTTCCCAGCCTTCTGCTAAATCTTTATCCAACTCATTGTTGAAATTTGGAAATATAAGAATCCTCAAACCCCTAGGTACTCTTTCATTAGCGACATAGTTCTCAAGTGATACTTTTTCCCAGTACTTGTCAATTTCCTTTTTCGATATTCGGGATATTCGGGTAAGGACATCCACCAAGTTGTCAGTTTGTCTCAAGGGACCATTGCAGAATTTGGTTATATTATTCAATGAATTGAAGAATAATGATTACTAATGGGTTCTTTTTTCTTTTTGTTTGTGTTTTTGTTTCTGTTTTTTGTGCTCTTTTTCTGTTTACTCAAACATAACAATGTATTATGATATGTTTGCCTATTTTTCTACACCCATGAACCCTTCCCTTTTGCCCATCCTTGTTTTTCTGTCTAATTTCTTTCATGTTATTATGCACATTTTGTGGTCATGATATTTGAAAACTGGTATTATGTTTTACTTTATGATGTCGTTCATACAAATTGTTTTTTGACTATGATATATTGTATGTCCTATATTACAATTATGGGTAGCCCGGATTTGAAAAAGGCTCAGTGGAGCCGAAACATGTTATCAATTATGGGCTCAATGGTCATGGATGATCAATAAAGCATAATCTAAGATTTAACTCAACTTGAGTTGTTGGCGCAGAGTCCTGTATTTTCATTAATTAATGGCTTTAGTTTTACTCTCCCCATCATGCATGCAAAGTCGCAATAGGATTGTGTAGATTAATGTGAGCCTAACAAATCCCCTTGGGTTTTAAAGCCATTGTCATTATTTCATAAAGCATGCAGCATTATGCAACCTCCTCACTTCTTATCACTCCCTCCGATTCACATTTCTAAAAGGACAAATGTCCCTGCTAATAATACCCCACTCCCTCCCATCAGTGCCAAATAGCTCACATTCTAATCCTCTATTGTCACAGAGCAATGTGAGGACCCTCTGCTGCCTGGAGTTCCTTGGGACATTGTCGTGGCAGCGGGACACCTCAACCATTTGGAACGGTCAAGGTGTCCTACTGCTAGGACAATGAGATTGCTGAGCAGGAATTACTTGGCACACATTGTCCTACCAGCCCCACACCTTTTCCGTTGGGCACCCTCTTTGAGGTGCAGAACGGGAGAGGTGTCCCACTGACAAATGCCCCGGTCTGGCTCATAAAAGATCCATGGGGGGTAGCATTCCCCCCCCAGTGCCTCTCCCACTTGGTACTCCACTGCTTGGAGTAATTTGAACACATGAAAACATACCTTAATTTTAATCAGCAAGAATCTTCCAGCACATACACATAAGGTGCTGTGTAGAACCCAACCTTGGAGATATATGGCATTTACAAATGTATACCAAGTATACTTGGTCACTCTCTGCAGTGTATTAACCAATGGCTTCTGCCTTTGAATGAATGGACAAATCAAGGGAATTGCTGAAATTCCAGTGAAATTCCAGTGAATCTGTTCCTTTCTGTGATGGCTTTATAGTTCAGATAGGTCAAGTCACGTAGCCCAAAATGTCAATGATCAGGGGGTGATAAAGCCTGGTCTGCTCAATGGACGTTTTGCCACTGTTTCCATGTGTTGTTGTGTATGTACATATATATGTTGTGTGCACACCCTGTATGTCAATGGAGGTACTGGGTGCATTTGTGTGTGACTGAGTGTGTGTGCAAGCATATGTGTGTTGACGTTTGTGTCTGAATAGATGATAAATAATGGATTGCTTGTATGCTCTGGGTGGAATGAAGTTTGTGAATGTTATGTTGTGTCACTGGGTGCATGGCAGGCCCGGCTGAAGATGTGTGGCGGCCCAATTTAATTTTAAAGGTAGGCCACCAGTCTTATGATAGTTATAGCAGAACATCATCAATGGACTCTTGTGATGTATTAGTTTAGTGTTATCACTCAGGGATTTGGGTTGTTTGACCGAGTTAAAAAGATTTGCGGTGGAATTGACCGTAGTCATTTTTGCTGTGGATATGTTTTTACCTCAGTACAAAAAAAAAGCATGCCCCCCCAAACTACCAGTAGACCCACAAACCACCCTACTTACCTTTTCTCTGTCCGCCGTCTCTCCTGTACTCTGTGGTGTCAGTTCCATTCCTCTAATGCAGGTTGGATCTGACCCCGCAGGGTCCCTTTTTCTTTTTTCTTCTTTTATTTTTGATGGGTTCCCCCGCCTCCAATGTTAAGGAAGCGGGGGACACCCCTGCAACCACAAAGCTGAAAATACAGAATATGACCAACGGGGGATACCCGCACAACCCCGACTCTTCATGTTTGGTATCTTCGGCTTCAAATGAATCCTTGTGACCTAATTTGGTCAAATCTACCATTCATTGAAATTTTTACAAACAATTTCTGTGAAACAATCCCTCATAGCCACATCCACCCTTCTTCCACCCTGCCCTTTGCTACCGTTGTCATGTCCCCCTCAACATTTTCAGCAAAGTTACTCCATTGGGTAAGCGTTGTCCCTTGGGGAGGTGAGGATGGTTGTCATTAGTTGGGTTTGTGTATTTGTCTGTATGTGACCTGCATGCATGTGCACAGACTTTTGTACTCACCAATGAGCCATGTGTCGCCATGCTTCCCAGCTTCCAGGTCCCGGCTCAGGGCGGACATTCTGTATATGAAACTGTCATGGGTAGACCCAGGATAGTTTGCATAGACAGAGGTGATGATTCCATTGACATCGCATACAATCTGTACGTTGATGGTAGCCAGTGCTTGCGGTTGTGGTAGATGTGCTAAGTGGCCCTTGGTGGACGTACGGCCACATATGTGCAATCTATGGCACCGAGCACTTTGGGGAAGTGTGCCACCCTGTAGAAGTCCTGGACCACGGCCTGCCTTTCTGCGAGTGTTGTGGGCATATATATGTGCCTGCGGACTGAGGGGCGCGCTGTCATGATTGCCAAAACCTGGTGTAGGCAACGTGACTGTTTGGCTGTGAGACACCCCAAACTATGGCAGTTGTCCGCTGAAATGACCGTGGTCAAAGAAATGCAAGACATTGAGCACCTTTCCCAAGGGGCTCAGTGCTTGGGAGCACAAGGTGGGTGATGTGAGGTCATCCTCCCACTCAGTGACCAGGTCTAGGATGATATGAGGTGGAAACCTATACCTGCCATAGACCTCATCATCAGGCATCCCAAAAAGGCTGGTCCTGGGCGGGCAAAAAAATGTGGGGCCTGGCTATTCTCCTCCTCTTACGGTGTCCCACGGTCAGTGCTGCGAGAAATGGGACATTCATCGTAGCTGTATATACGTGCTTGTTGTTTGCGTGCACTTTTATGCTGCATGGGGATTCTTCTGCCTGACTTCATGTGGCGGATGTGTTTACGTCTGTGCGTGTCTTTTGGCGTGCACAGGTTTCCCGTATTTGATTCCATGAATAGTGTTGTTCCCATGCGTGTGGGCGTTCTGTGTATTTCCCAGCAGTACTTTCCCTGTTATGCCCTAATTTTCACATGTTGTTCCCCATTCCACGGGTTTCGCCCCCTTTTTGGTGTGTGCACTTTCGCTGTGCGCATCATGCCTGGCATTCAGGATGACGCAGTGACGTGTGCGCCCGTGTGCGCCACCCGCGGATTTGCCGCACATCCCGGGAAAAACACGCGCAGGGCCTTTCATGAATCGTACGCGTGCGCTTGCTTTTTCATGCTTGCAACAGCTTGCGCCACAAATTCCGGCGCACATTTGTTCCATGAATCGGCCTCACTGTCTCTTAAACAACACTAGCCTGATCCACTTTAGGGGCAAAGGAGTGAAATGTTGGTCATGATAGGAAAAGTTGGAAGTGTCATTAAGAACTGGACCAGAAGACAAACAAGATCACCTTCATTTTGAAAACAGTCCTGAAAGTATGTGTGAAAGATAAAGTAGTGAAACATGTATTCCAGCAAACAGATCATCTGGAGTAGTTAAGAAGGTAATGACTAGCAAAACCAAAGGTATATCCATTACTTTAGGATTAGAGACATGATATACCTTGGCGACCCAATAGGGACAGAACAAATGAATTGAAAAACCAATGTCAAGCCAGGGCTAACTTCAATTGGGGCTTGCACCTTGTGGGGTCAAAACCATTGTATCATGTCAATTTGGTTCTGCCTTGTTCTTATGTATTTGAAGATCTGAGTAGAATGACCCTAACAATATGAGGAATTGAACAGCCTAGATGTGCAAGGTGAAGATATTTTAAAATGACCAAGCATTACTAGAGAGGCCTTGTAAATGAACCCACATAGAGCTCAAAGTAAATTATGGCACAGTGATTGAGTTGACACCAGGGGCCAGATTACAGAAACTTTGCACCTGTGCAAGTGCAAAGTTGCCCGGTATTAGCACTAGGGCAAAGTTTTCCCTATTTTTAAAAACAGTGGCACACACTAGAAAACTACTGCACCATGACAAGGGCAGTTTGTGATATTAAAAGCTGTTAGGCAGAAACCTGTGCAGTTCCCTCTGGGACCACTGCAAAAAGTTTATGTCTACAGGAGTTAGCAGTAAACCCAATTGGTAGCATTCTGCACCACCCAGATTTACCTGGTAGCTGTGGCTGAGCAGTCAGACTTCTCTCAAGACGAGTTAGGCCGTATTTGGAGTATACAAGGCAATTTACACAGTAGAACAAGCAGACGCGGATCAGAGCTTGGGTGTAAAGATATATAATTATTTATTTAAAAACACATCTATGGAAAACACACTGGCACTAATATGGCAAACAACTTCAATCACAGTTACTATAAGTATCCATCAATCCCATAACAATATTTCGACAAGTCTAAGGTTCAACGGCACCACTTATTTGCAGACAGAGGTGAATGCTTTACCTAGATGGCACTCTAGTATTCGTTAGAAAGGGAGAGAAAAAGCAGGGTATGAAACCAACTCAGTACCAACACTTTACGAAACAAATGCAAGGCGAGCAAGCAGGGTCTACTGTAAATCACAAAGTTCAGAGGCCAGGCCCACTCGGAGAGAGGCAAGGCTGTATGTCCCAAAAGTATCACAGTGGAAATGCACTTCAAGTCTTTGTAGCAAAATGTCACAGAAAGGTTGGACCAGTTTTAGAACAAAAGTTAAGAAGGTCTGGAGGCGACCCAATGGAAAGGTAAGGATTTAAGACACCTCACGCTAACCGTCACAAGGGAAGCCAGGCGGACACAGTACCTTGAAAGTGAAGAGACAGCTCCGGCGGGGGCAGTTGTTCCTGGTGGTGGATGCAAGTCGGGGCTTTGCCAGAAGATGAGATGATCTCGTCGTCGAGGAAAGTTGAAGATCGTTGCACCACCAGGGAAGAGACCAGCCGCGGAGTGCTCAGTCACAAGGCACCACCTTTTGGTCGCGGTACAGTGGTTAGTGGCTATCCGGTTGCCGGGGTGCTCAGCACGGGCAATTCGACCACTAGACGTCCTGGAAGCGAAGAAAAAGCAAGGGACTGGTTGTTCCCACCAGTCAGGGGAAGAAGACTCTCCAGCAGGGAGATCTCCTCTGTCGTTGGGAAGTGGTGAGTCGGTTCAGCAGGGCTCCACCGGAGGTGTCGTCGTTGCAGGTCGGCTCAGCTTTACCCTCGTCGGATTCTTAGGTCCTGTGGCGACTTCTCAAGTTCCAGTCCCAAAAGCCCTGCTTTTATGCAGAAAACCCCCATTCATTCAGCCTAGCTGTCAATCAAACATGCTAAGTGGTGAGCGGGGCGGCTCACCACTCGGGCCAATCACACCAGAGTGCGACCTGAGTTGGCAAGGCAACTCAGTCCAGGGTGCCTAAACCCCCTCCGACACCCCCTGTGGTACCCAGACAGAATGGCACCACTCTGGAGGGCTTATGTGCAGAAGCCCGCCAAAAGTGGAACAAAGGGCTCAACCTTTGGTTTGGAGTCACAGAGGCGAACACATACGCCATTTTAAAAACCGAGTTCTGGCAGAAAATACCAACCGGTGGATTTATTTAAGACAAATAAACTGGCAGTATGTTAGAGAATAATGTGAAAAAGTATTAGCCTCCAATAATGGGAAGAATCCCATA
The DNA here is from genome assembly GCA_002915635.3 of Ambystoma mexicanum. Taxonomy (NCBI): domain Eukaryota; kingdom Metazoa; phylum Chordata; class Amphibia; order Caudata; family Ambystomatidae; genus Ambystoma; species Ambystoma mexicanum. The sequence goes on along the minus strand of PGSH02009345.1, from coordinate 26,791 downwards.
GGAATATTTGCGGTCGAATATAAAAAGTAGTATCCACTGCCACCAGCCAAAACTCGATGAGGGGGGACGGGACAGTGCCCCCTGGAATAACAGACCGCGGGCAATCGAATTGCCCCAGCCAGTACGTCCACAATAGATGGTTTGTACTGGTTCTGTTCAGAATTTAAGACTAGTAAAGTCAATGGTGACTTTACATGCCCTGGAGACAGTATTCAGTCCCAGGTATGGAGTCTACGGGGGATCCTCTAGGACACCCCAGTGTTACAGCACGGAGGTGCGGTGTAACACACATAGCAAAACACATGAGGCCATGGAGTAAAAGACCCATAGCCATAGAACACATGGACATTCAAAGAAATCAACCACATTCATGTCCAAGAGTGGGAGGAAAAGAGTCTCACTCTTGGTAGGATGAAAAAAGAAAAAACGCCAGAAATCCAGCAAAGCTGCTGGGGGACTCACTAGGTTAGGAAATTCAGCCTAAACAGAGAATTCTCCCTAACAAAAGCACCACAGCAAAAATTGCCCTAGTGCAAAATAGATACATTTTTGATGCATTTTTGCATCAGGGCAAAGTTTGCCCTAGTGTTAATACCATTCCGCATTAGCACTAGGCAAACTTTGCCCTGGTGCAAAAACGTAGTAGAAATGCATCTTTTTTCTACTAGGGCAATTTTTGCCCTGGTGCTTTTAATATGACAAACTGCCCTTGGCATGGTGCAGTAGTTTTCTAGTGTTGTGCCACGGTTTTTAAAAATAGGGCAAACTTTGCCCTAGTGCTAATACCAGGCAACTTTGCCCTTGCTTGGCGCAAAGTTTCTGTAATCTGGCCCCATTGAAATGAGCAAATATCGATTATTTTAGGAGCTGGCGTCTGTTGAAAAGAAATAAAACACACTTCCAAGTTGACTCGTACATTTCCCTAAAAGAGTTTTAGAAATACAAACGTGTGCTTAAACATACTTTCCGTAGCAGAGATTATAAATGTACTTCCGGAATTCACACAGACAAACATGTTTGCAGACTCTGTAGTCTATCCCCGAATGAGACCTTGAGGCACTAATTGCTGGAATGTGCCAGAGTTACCCACCTAAGATGTCACCACTTTGTCTCATTTATTCACAGAAAGCGAGTCTGCAACCTAGAAGGACTATTCCCGGGTAACTACTAGCCACTAGTAATGGCTGTAGTCAGACTTACTACAGCAGTATTAGAATATTTGAACTCTTTCACCTACGACCAAATGATTAATACACAAACCATAATGAATGGTATTAATGACAGTGAGAGAACAATGTCAAGTGTGTAAATAGACGTAGACATGTACTCACATTAATGTGCATGGTTTGTTTCAATGCTTGTATGAATGAAGATACATGAATGTGTACAGATTCGTTTTAAATGTTCAATTCTTATGAGTTAATGCATATAGAGTATTTTTTTGTCAACCATGAATACTAATTAACACAAAAGTAATGATCACAGGCTCTCGGCATTCTCATCACTGAGCAAATGGTGGTCTCTAAATTTGGTTGATGGCATTGCCATACCAAGTATTGTATTGGAGGGACCAAAGCAAACTCAGCTAGTTTATGATCAATTCATCTTTGGTCCCAGTTACCAACTTCTTGCCCGGCCACATGTCCATCGATAACTTCTTGTGTTAGGACACCTGCTGTGGTCTTCGATCGTCTCTCTTGCTGAATGCAGTCAGTCTCTTGCTGAATGCAGTCAAACGCTGTTGTTCCTTACCCACAATTTCCAGGATTGTTAGCTGGAGATCTTTGTAGCCAGTCTGGTCATCAGTGGTCAGGACCCATGGGTAGCCACCTCAGGATTGTATGTATATCTTGGGCTCCAATCAGTGAGTGCAAAAGTCAGCCCAAAAGAGCCAAAGGCCTTCTGGTAAGGCAGTAAGGGATGCTTTAATTAAACAATGCTGGCATTTGCAAAAACAACAACAAACTATTAATTCACTGATTAAGTTAGCAAATAATGTTAACCTTATCAATAATGTATTACATGAGATTCTGTCATTTCTTTAAAAAAAAGTTATGATCAAGCATCACATTGATGCACAAAACGACTCACACTGCGATAGCTTCCAAGATAAAACAACAACCACCACATTTAAAACCGTCGCTCTAATTGCAGGAATGGTACAGACATGGAACATGGACCCGTGCCGAGCTAGCTTTAAGAATGTGAAAATATCAACACCAGCTCCCACGTTTATCATCTTCTAGGTGTATGACTTGCCCAGCCATCCACTTCTGTTGGTGACCCCCAACCAATGAATGCACCCCTAAGCCACTCAAAACAATCATAAGGTGCATGTGCCAGTAAGGGAACCTTGGGGGCGGCTTATCATCATTATCTCCCACTCTGCAGATAGCAAAGTGCTGTGACTGGAGGAGTATCTATGAGTGAGAAATGCAAAGCATGAGCACACCTGCAAACGGGCATGGAGTATCCAGATCCTGAAAAGCATCGTATCTCTTGCTCTAGTAATAACTGACAGCTTGCACCTGGAGCTTTGTAATGTGTTTGAGAACCTGACACTCGTGCACCTGCAACGGTCCGCAAGTATAAGCTGCCTCTGGCATGTGGGATGGTTTGCGAATCACCATGCAGAAACATTTCTGTTTTCAGCAGTTTAAATGATCCCCTTTATATGCACAGACACCTTTCTCAGTGCATCTGCATTTTGTAATGGTTGTCATGGGCAACAGTGTTAAATGCTAAGATCAAGCTTGTGACATCATTCACAGAAATTAATGCCAATTCTGTAATTCCATCCTGCTTTGAAAAGTTGGCTGGTGCTGATGGCACAATTTTTCCTTGAAGACATTAAAGCAGTCCAGTCCTTTGCTTATTCCCTTGCGCAGGTAGTGCACCATGCGGAATATTAGACCTATGTATACCCCCCCTCGGGCATCTATCTGTCCTGTAGTTGCACGCATAGCGTATTATAATTGTAATCATGTTCTTGGTTATCCACAGGATGTCCGAAGATGGCCATGGATTCTCAATATTTGAATCCCATTAAAGCTGCCCAAGGCTGCATGGGTCTGATCTGTATTGGTAACCAGCCAAAGGACCTTGTGATATTATAACAGGGATCCCTCGGGCTTACAGTGATTTACATATTGATCTGTGCAACCTCAGACATAGGCAAGGGAGTGGTTTTCTTGGAGAGCACTGTCGCTTAAAATGTTATTTTCCTTTCACTCCTATAAAGGCAGAGTGTGCACAGCACAATACAAATGCTATGGCCCTGCTTCATAGAACGTTCTCCAATGGGTTGTTGCCATTATAAAATGATTCTATGAATTAGGTCCAGTGTGTTTCCATCAGTTAGCAAATTATTTATTTCACTGAATTGACATAATATTGTGCACAAAACACAATAGATGCTAAATGCACACTGGGTCTCCTTTTCATAGCAGGGCTTCATTAAGTATAAGGGCATTAGGATATTGCCACGAAGGGGGGCCGTTTATAAAATGAGTTACAAATAAAAAAAATGGACCTTGATTTAAAACAAAGTCAATATGGCCTTGGCAATAATGTTTTCTATTTTTTTTAATTGGGACCATAGTATTATATGGGGGAGCAAAACATGGTCATTTTAGTTTAAGATCAAGGGCAATGCTTGGTCAACAGAGGGCCTTATATATAAGTTGATCACCTAATAAAAACATTAACTAAACTCTTTAAACATTTTTCATATTTCAGTTTATTCAAGAGGGGATGATGATATAGGGTATCTACAATGAGTTCTGCAAAATTGGGTCTGCTTGAGATCTCTGAGACACAAGGTGTGGGTGATGAAAAAGTTACAGGTAGGAGGACATTGAACAAAGGTGTGAGGCAGGATATGCAGCTCCAAGATAAGAGTTATCAGAGTTGAGGTATTTTCTTACGCAGACAGTTGTCTGGAGGAGATGCTTCCAGAAAGAGCTGGTAGCAAGTGTTTCCCTAGGGGTGTTCCATGGTCGTCAATGAGCATAGTTTTGGTTCCTGGTGAAGATTTTTGGTGGTGTAGAAATTGCATTTCTACAGGAAAGGTTCTTCAAAGGATTCTGACTAACAACAATATGGATGCTTGTCCATTTCTACAGGAAAGGTTGTTCAAAGGATTCTGACTAACAACAATATGGATGCTTGTCCATTTCTACAGGAAAGGTTGTTCAAAGGATTCTGACTAACAACAATATGGATGCTTGTCCATTGCTGATTATTTCACAATCTGTTCCAAAGAGCGTGTTGAGAGACTGTGGGCGCCACCTGAAAGAAACAATCAATGGGCTGCTCTTATTGTTTCACAGTTACCTAAATTTGCAGACATATTCTTTTGACAATGGCTCCAACAATGCATAGTATAGTGCCAATGTAGTTGATATTAAATGATAGTCACGCCAATTCTTGGGACTGATGGTGTGTGTCATATATTCCTGTGTTAATTCTGTTAGTCTCCAAAAGCATCCAAAGGTTGAACTGTCATTGGCACAATCGTGCTTTCCTGTTTATAAAAATGGCTCAAGTACGATGCCTTGCGACTACTGACTTCACGATTATAGGCACTTGGTTCCCATTAGCAAGTTAATAATAATCTTTAAGGACTAAGCGCAAGGCCTAAAATGCACTTGGTATGTAATAAAGGAGCTTGTGGTTATGATGTGTGAGCACATTTTAGACAAGAAATAGCTAGAAAGTTGGGATGTAAACGTTAATGAAACTGAGCTCTAACTTAAAAAGTGTGATCACTGCTTAGTCAATGTGGGGCAGTGTTTACTTACAACTGTGAACACTGCTTGTCATGCATTCCTCACAAGACAAATTAAATGCTGCCCGACACGCGAGCATGTTATTGAAGCCTAGGATGTGGGAATGATCATCACTCTGAAATTGAAGAACATCTCATTTTCTTTAGGGCCGAAACTCTTTAGAGCTCATGTTGCTCTTCTTCGTAATTTGATGGTGGGGACCTGGTACATTTGCACTCAGGCATAGATAGCAACCCTGCTGCCAAATCTTTTTCATTTGAACAGTGGAATGCATAAGGGCAGGTAAAAGGCGGTGTACACACCTGCCCGCAGCATTTTGCCCTGTACTTTGGCACTCCACAATGAAGAATGAGTCAACTCTGTGGGAGCGTTTACTTTGAATTGTACACGCTGCCTGCATTGCGCACATGGCAGGCAGTGCGTACAGTTACAATTAAAATGCTGTCCGACATGCTCGTGTGTCGGGCAGCATTTAATTTGTCTTGTGAAGCATGCATGGCAAGCAGTGTTCACAGTTGTAAGTAAACGCTGCCCCACATATTTTCATGTTGGACAGCATTTAAATGTAATCGTACACGCTGTCTGCCATGTGAGCATTTGTATGGCGGTGAGGAAGGGAGGTGGCAGAAAAACAAGTTGCATTCCACCTCTCCTGTCTGCCCTACAGATGATTGAATATGGGCCGTCGCATGAACAGAAGATATTAAAGCCTTACTCCAGACGTGTAAGCCTTCCATTCACATTATGCCACAATGGAACACGAGTTCCTTTGACAATTCAAATGACAGCGAGCCTGTAATAATGCACCATGTCCTTCAACAGTAGCAAGGTCCAGTAACAAAACTCAAACTTTGGAATCGTTTATCTTAAATGGCTATTCAATGATAGAGAAGAATTTTCCCGTAGTTAGATAACATAAGAATCAGAGAGAAATGTCATAGATTGATGTACTTATTGCTTATTATTTAAAGACAAAGCTATTCTAAAGGACTTTTAGACTTGAATGAAGACACCCCCACATAAATAAAAATGTGATACTTAAACATTAAAAACAAGATTACATGGAGGGATCTGACTTTTAAGTGAGTTGAGATCTTTGATCTAATGTAACCATGCTCATGCTACAAATAAACGTGTATAAGAGATAAAATCACTTATATGTAGGTCCACATATGAATTTCCTAGCAGTAGACATGTGCTGAGCAAGATTATGAAGAAGCTTTCATTATGATTATGTTCCATCATATTACAGCTTTCATTAAGCTTATGTCAAATCCAGTTATATGCTGTGGTATTTAAAATCCATCCTATTTTTTTTAAAAATAACCACTACTTATTAGTTTGGATTGCATGGGATATTTAACGAATGTCATGTAGAATGTACTCCAAATCGTAAATATATGTAATTTGCACTATGCAGCACTTGCTATGCCCGCTATTAATACCACACTCAAAAAGATGCCATCATTGTTAAACATGTGGGACTAAGAAATCGAAATGTATGCGTATCAACACAATTCAGATGTAGCCCCTGCTGTATGTTTGTTCCCTGTCTTAATGTGTTCTCAATGTTCATAATCTAGACTAATGTGCAGTGTACTAAGCCTTAACAAGAAGAAGGTAAGGATTGGGGTACACTCGCTTGTAAGTGCACTGAGACAAAGAAACATAGGATAGTGAGGCCAGCCTCATGGCTAGTAAACTGTGGATATCATCCCAAACCACAACAATATAAAACAGTATAGGAATGCTACTAGCACGTCATGGTTAGCCACATACCAATTGTAACCTAAATTGTCAGAATTAGTATAAGTACAAATACAGCTGAATAATTGAATTGATGCTCAAGAATCAGTATTTAATTATCTCCAAAAGGAAGGTAGTCACAGCCGACAAGTGTTTCGACATTCTGTCTTTGTCAAGGCAAATATTGCTGTGTTGTCAGACCGATGTCCAGTGTAGTCCAAATATGGAGTTAATTGCAATAATTGACACAACAGTGTCATCCTGTTTGCTAAAATCGTAATGGCTAGTTGCTAGAGAATTAAGGTCTATTTCCATTTGCTTAGAAATTACTTGTTCCATAAACCTATACGTGTGTTGTACCCAATCAAGTGAAGGTATCCTGTAAGGAATCACCCTGGCGGTGCTCATGTGTGTAGCTTGCGGGTCAATTGGCATGTGGCTAAGTGCAAAGTGCTAGTAACATTCGTATACTGTACTAAGCCTTCACACCAACGCTGCAGCGTCATGGCTGATGTCATACATATGTCATAACATACATTTTCATCAGTACTACCGATGTTATGTTGGCTTCTCCATTTACTGTAGCGATCTTTGTCTGTTATGTTTACTTTATTTTTGGTGTATGTATTGATTATGAATCTACCTTCCAGTAGTGAAGGAGTGCTATATATTGGTAAAAGGCTACTGGCATACATCCAATGGTTACAAAGGGGAACAGTCCTTACAACACAGCATTTATATGTCAGCATACTAGTTAGGATTGCAGGAAATAGTGAACATTTACAGTTAGTGTGGACCATGTATCTATATTGTGTGTGGAGGGGGCAGGGGACGAGATGTGTGGGTTGCAGAAGGTGGCTGTCATGGTACATAGGGTTGGAAAGGTTTTGGGTGTATGTCTGACAGGATGTAGAAGTGCTCCTTAAAAAGGGGGCGGGCTTCATATATTTTCTGAACTAATGCGCTTGGCAGAGGACCCGATGTTGGGGTGGGGAGAAGGGAAGGACCATTCTTGGTCATATGGAGTGGCCGGTTCCCTTGAAAATATTGAATTCTTGACCTCTTTCTGGATTCCTTCCATCCAGAAATATTGCCCTTTTTGCCTCATTATTGTTTCCTCTTACATATACCCCTCTGATCAAACTATATCACTCTTCATTTTTCTCCATTGGCTTGCTTCTATCTGGTGCAGATGTTTCCAAAGTCAGAGTGAGATAAGATTCCCATTCCCTTCCCTTTGCTTTATGCAGCACATGTTCTCATAGCTCTGTTTTATACAACTCAAATATCACAAATTGATAATGAATAAGGCCCTGTGTACTTAAACTAAAACAAAAAAAAACACACCTATGTGGATTCGATTTTCAACATCGTGTGCACTTACTTTTTATATTGACTTTTACTATGAAAGGACATTTCATAATCAAATCACTTTAATATTCTGGCAGGTACAATTGTTAGGAAAAACAGTTTATTCTGTATTGATGTGTATTAGAACGCACAACGAATGCTTCCTCCCTACTGCTTTTGCCAGTTGGGTTCGAACCAATGTATGCATATTTCAGAATCGGAACGTTAGGTAGAAGCACACGAATCCAGGAAGGTATGTTAAGTTTTACCTCATTTATTTGTATTTAAAAGGGTGTTATCAGCATTCCATGGGTCATCTTAATTACAGCCATTGCATGCGGTTACAGTCAAAATCCTAAAGCTAAACACCTTTATGCCAAAGAAAAAGTGCCTAGTGGAGGCAAAGATGCCACACATCCTTTCAATATTGACATATCGTTTTGGCTGTCAATTCAAATATCACATTGCAATATTATACAAACATTACGGTATGGCAGACAAATTGTTTCTCACGGTAATACACAGCTCTCTTTAGAATAATGCATCCTCGAATCTAATTTTTATATTTATAAAAAAAGTGTATCTTAAAGCAGGAATGTGACATGCCTCAAGCATTAGATTTTAAGCAGCTGAAGTGTCAGTTATTCTTGTCTTTTCTGGGGGTGGTAAGATTGGCATATAACATTAAGTTAAGGGTGCCTAAAACAGGGATATCACACTTCTGGAGGCAGCTAAAAGCATCTAAAATAGGGCACTGATGCTCAGGTAAGTGTCTTTATTTCTAGGGGATACCAGGGGAATCTAGATAACAGATTAAAGCTCCTTGAATTAGACCACTTATAATGGTTGGCAACCTGTTAGACAATTTTTTGTTGTATTTATTCATATATATATATAGTGAAGAATGGTGCTCTTTTGATTGCAAACCATCGTACAATAGATAAGGTCTCAGATTTGACGGGAAGCAGTGAGCTTCTTTCAATGGGGTGAGTTTGCTAGACATTCTGGCCAGGTTGTGGTGGGGAGCAAATAGAACAGCCACCAAGGACAATAAATGGGTGGACTTACAAAGATTAAGGACAATGAACATTGGACATGTTTAAGTGAAGGTAGGCAGTGCAGCCAGCTGTGTTAGGGATGTGACCCTAATGAATGAAGTACAAGAGTGGAGGCACAGAGAGTGACGGACAGAGGCAGGTTTGAGGAGAAGGAAAACTATTAGCTTGAAGGCAGATGAGAGGTAGGCTAAGAGTCTAACTCGTAGGCGAAGAGGAATGCTTTCAATTTAGGAGGCAGAGCACAGATTATGAGAAGACTTATAGAGTTGGAAAGAGGAAGTTAGATATGTTGGTGCCTTGATCAGGATAGATTTGAGAAGCAGAAGAAGACATTTAAATATAGCCCTGTTTTGCACCAGCAGCTATCCACTCAGGTGAGGGTAACAGGAAGTAGTTGTGGATTGAGGCGGTTAAACAGAGTCCTGGTAATGAAGTAAATGTTATTGTTGAAAGGAAAGAAAGCATATTTGGGGAGACCAATGAGGATGCTGGTACAGTAGTCCAGTCTCGAAAGATCCTTGGCAGCGTTGGAAGGAAGGATGTGCCTGATTTTCATAATGTTAAGGAGGGTGAGGCAAGCCACTGTTGCAGGTTTTGAGATGAAAGTAGAGATGGTGTGAGAAGAGTCAGAAATGGGTTTCTAGCTGAAAATAGGGGATAATATCATTTGGCAATTGGATAGGCAGTGAGTGAGGTGATGAGAGAGAGTATTTGGAAGGGAAGAAGAAACCTTCTGTTTTGGAAGAGTTTAACATCAGAGAGTGTAAAGCCATCCGAACTCCGATGACAGATAGAGAGAGTAGGAGATGTGCTGGAAGGTTCTCTATTAGTAATAGTTTGGGTTTGGTTGAAAGGGTGACTAATTACAGATATTTGGGTTATGATTTAACCACTGAGAATAATAATGAAATTCTGCTGAAAAATAAAAGAGCTAAAGCTTTATCCACCATTTCAGCAATAGCCCAGTACTCTAAAAACAACGCAGGCTATAGCCTCATCGGAGTAATGCATAGTTATGAACAGAAACTGACAGCAGCCTGTCTATGCACACTGGAAACATCATATGATGATTTAACAGATTGGGCGGATTGAATGTCAGGGCCCATTTGGAGGAAGATATTGCGCCTCACTAATTATACTCCGGTTGCAGCTATATGCCTCAAACTAGGTCTTATTTATCTGTCCACTTTAGTTGATATCAATAGAGGTAGACTGTATATTAAGATCCAGTTGGTAAAAGACAATTTAGTGTTTGGAATTGTTAGGTCTGTCTGACAAGATAATAAGTGCACTGCCGTACAGGTATATAGAAAGAAAAACGAGGCCTTATTCTTGAAAAGTAGATGAAAGCCGTGCTGGGACTATGGTGAAGGTGCACTTTTCAAATCACTTTAAGAATTGTGTGAAAAATGTGATTGGTCAAATAGCCACGATAAAGTGGCTATAATGAAGTCTCAGCTCATTTTCTAAAATGCACTTTATGTTTAAAAGACCACAATATCACATAAAGCTGGCTCCCTCACCTATAATTTGAAGAATTGTTATGTCACTTTGACTTAATTGGTTGAGGTATTAGATGTCAAAGGTGCATGGTCAGGTCCTTTAAATGAAAAACGTACTTACAGATTATGTAAAGAGGAACAGCAACCAGAAACGATGTCGTAACATCATGCCCTGCAAATAACTCTTTATATGAGCAGTGTTTGAGTAGGCATGTGGACAACCAGAGGAAATTACAAGCATCCTGTTCTGATTGAGATGTGTCTCCGGCTATATCTGGGGCCTCCTGATAGTAGTAGTCCATATTTGGAGAGGGGTAGAAAGGCAATTGTTGAATATAGAAGAAGTTGGATGATCTTAAGAACAAATATACATATGTCCTACGTGCAATAAGAATTGATAAAAATGCATGGATTTTTTAAATTTATTTTGCTTTTGTATGATGATTTTAGGGTAATGAATTTATAATAGTGTATTGTATTATATCACACTGTAAGGTAATTTTGTAATGCATTGTATTATTTTATTGAGGTAATGTATTTATGTATTATACTGTATTAGTGTATTACACTGATGATGAATTGTTTTTCATTCCCTTCGATACATTTGTGTATATGAACTACATACACAATAAAAAAAGTAAAACAAAGAAAGACAGTTGGACATTTTGAAAGAGAGATCAGAGGAGAGTTCAAGAAAAGATAAGACGAGTTGAGTGTCATCCGCAAAGATTTGGTACGAGAACCAAGGAGGAGATAAGTTCCCCAAGAGAGAGATGTAGAGCGAAAGGGCAGACGTCCCAAGACAGTACCTTGTGCAACACCAACAAATGAAGGAGTGAGTTGAGAGGCTTTGCTGTTCCAGGAGACACAGAATTGGGGAGGCACTAGGTAGGGTTCTATACACGCAATCGCTCGGTTGCGAATCCCAAGAATAGAGAGAGAAGTCTAATTACCTATACATAAATAAAATGAATATTTTCAAATGAAAAGTAAAAAGTAATACAAAGTGTTACACTGTTCTTATCACTCTGCCTGCCATTCCTCAGGCAGGTCATCAAATCGTAGTGTACCTTGCAAACCCTTAGTCTACCCCCTACATAACATTCTGTTTTTACTTCTTAATTTACACATATATTTGAATGAGAGACAGGCTGTTTCCAAGACATTAAAAGGTAGATTGTTGGGATGTTTTCATAGGAGGACCATATACCCACTCAAATGAAAAAGAGGTTTTGTGTTTGTGGTGACATCTATTTATAGAATATATTTACATCTCAACCTCCTTCAGGATGGCTTCTGTTTTGCTCTGGGGCCTGTTTGCTAAAAATGCCCCAATGCTCACACCACAAGATAGTCGTACTATACTGCACTGATGATCGCTAATAAGAATATAACCAGATATGTAGTTGGCTTCAACCTTCAGAAATGTCTGTCATGGGTAGATTATGCTATGTATAAAATAGCACTGCCCTGTAAGACAAAGACAATTTTCTCAAGCAAAACACTTGCATTTGGTCTAATATGCATACCCATAATCACTTGCTGATGTTGCTCTGAACTGGAGGTGAATGTCCAGTGCTGGTTACCAGGTGGTACTGTGGCATGTGGTACTTGACTCAAATGGATTATTCTATTTTCACATTTCACTTTTTACAGTTCCAGTAGGTCTGCTTTTCTAATGCATTACTGCGTAACTAGCGGTTAATTCATTCAACAGCCCTCTCTGATCCAGGTTGTGAAGCAGATGCTCCAAAAGAAAGGCTATCATGAGGAACTTCATCTTTCAGCCATAGATCAACATTAGTACTGAATATTACACATCCTTCGTGATCTGTCTGCCGGCACTATCACGGCTGATCATCCCTCTGCCCCACATATACTCTTTTTTTAAGGCAATACCCTCACTTGTGCTGCCCTCTACCCATCCAGCTTCACCTTCTCCACTTCTTGAAAGTCTGGTACTTCTTTTGCTATCCCCAGTAGTGGAAAAGTGCCATTTCTCAGTCCCCTGATCACACGTTCTCCCTCATCAGGCATATGTTTTCTCTTTGCGTATCTTATCATCCGTTTGTCAAAGATTCTGAAAACATCTTTACTTTCATCTCATTTACACAGAAACTATCCTCTTTCACAATAAACTTTCTGTCAGTCATCACTGGGAGGAACTTTATTCCCTGTTACTCAACTCTTCAAAGACTGAAGTTATCTATCTCTTGGCTTTTAAAACTGGGCCCCTTTTCCATGCTATATCTTTTGTCCTTATGTTGTCAATCTTTGTCCCTGGCTTACAGTGACCAATATTCATTTACTCTCAGTAAAACTCATAGAAATTAGGATTGCATCATTAGTACTGCGATTCATGTACAGTTATTTGGGTGAAATACATATTGGTTGTTACATGAACAGGGATTTAATGGGGTTACTGGCGATGAAGTTCGGGACAATAATAATCCATATATGATGTTTTCACTGGATTCTAGCAAGGACAATAGTGCTTGAGGACAATGTTTACGCTGGATATAGCGTCACTGTCCTTGAACCATACGATTCCTGAGGCCACAGTAGTCTATTGGTTATAAGCAATAAAGGTGGCAGATCAAACATGTGAGGTAGCATACGGTGGTTGAGTGGAATCGTTAGGATGAGGTGGGCATGGGATTTACGCAATTTGAATAGGGAGAAATGTGTGCATAGATAGCCACGCAGAATGAAGACAGTGTGTGTAGGCAGGAAGAGAGATGTTGGAGATTGTAGAGGCTGCAGGACTTTTCTGGAGAGGCACGAGGTGATGGGGGAGTCCCAGTCTGAAGCTGGAATGATAATCTATTGTTCAATGCAATAAAGTGGAAGTAAGTCACTTGGTGTACTGAAAAATGAGATGAACCTTGCATCTTTGCCTATTAAGATAACATATTATTGACATGTAATATTCCTGTCAAAGTGTACTCCCATATTGCAAGCCAGGGACAAAGATTGACAACCTCCTGAGGTGTCCCACAATCACTGCTGCGAAAAATTGAACATGCATTGTAGCTGTTTACGCGTGTTGGTTTTTCACGCAGCCTTTTTATGCATTGTTTTTCGTGTGCAGTGACACTTACACCAGCTTTCGCGTGGTGAACGTGTTTACAGATTTGCAAGGGTTTACCAAACAGAAAACATGAGAGAAATGGATCACAGTGGTAGAATCAACGTATGGGATCCCATGGGGCCAAGAGCCACTCACTGCAGGAAAAAGCAAGGGAGTGAGAGAGACCCTTTGCAAAATATTGTGTTGCACAAGTTAAAAAGGCTAAAAAACATAGTGGTGGAACTCCTGGAAACCTTAGTGTGAGAGCAAATTTGCCTTAATGATTTATTGATATTCATGAGAATTTCTGGGAAACGCAGAAAAAATGCTATTTGCTGTTCAAAAGAGATGCAAATGCCATCAGGCTAGAGGTGTGCGGTGGCTAGAGGACACCCAGTGCAATTTGGGAGTTAGTGGGGGGTCTAGGGACTGGGTTTTCAACACAAAGTATTCTGTAGCCTCGGCTATATCCATGAATAGCCAACATCTCCAAACTGCGTCACATAAACAGCGTGTGTTGTGGGGGATAGGGAGAGGGCAGGGGAGGTGAGGAGGCACGGATAAGGGGGGCACTTGGTGAGGGCATGGGGGATCAGAAAAGCATTTTTTTAGAATGGGTTTACGATATCCACAGCTATATTCGAGGTAATAAAGGACTACGGATAGCCAAGGGTATGGGTAGTCCAGTACACACGGTTACAGTTTTTTTTCAGGAAAGATATTTTTACAGCTATAGTGTTGTTGGACGAGACAAGATTGCCGTCCACGTCTCCAATTCATGACAAACCATGCGTAGCTTTAAATTAAAGACAGGGCCAGCCTCCTCAGGCCATGTTGCCTGATGAATGAACCAAAGTTACACAACCACTTAGATAAACGGGCTGGCCCTTTCCTTGCTTTGAAGCTCAGCAGCACCAGTGTTAGGAATAAGGGCAGACGTGTGGTTCAGGGGCTCAGAAGGGGCTAAAACACAGAAAAGACTTCAATTCCCACCAGCCCTTGGGAGACTGAGTAGTTTACTGCCGTGCATGCGTGGGCCAGCTCATCCTGATTATCAACGGTTTATGAAGGGCCCACGGCGCACGGCAGGTGTGGCTTATTTTGGATTCGGAGCAGGAAGCTGCGTCGGAGAAGTCAGGAGCCGCTCGTTCATGGAAATTGCAGGAATGCGGAGGCGGCGGGCTGAGCAGGTTTGCAGCCTTGAGAGGAATTATCACGGCGGCTGCTATGGGCTACTGCAAGCATCGTCCGGGAAGGCTCTGGAGCCTCCCAGACCTAAGATAAGTGCGGGAAGGGCTTATTTCTTTTGAAAATGCACACACTGACCACAAGCACGTTATCAGAAGGACTTAAGGCTTGTTAGGGTTGGGGCAGCTCCCATTTTTGGACGCACCAAACTTGTGTTCTGGGTTGTGTGAATGTATGTATTATCCACAACATTACTGCCAATGGGTCTGGACTGCTAACTCTATGCAAGTGGAGAAAATTACTAAACAAGCACTTAGCACATCTCTAGGCTAAGGCTGAAAGAGTGCATTTTTGGCAAAACGCTATGCTTATATGTGAAGTACTGTTCATGTTCTTGTTTGTAAGTGTTGCATTAGCCAGCCCAGGGGGCCATGCATTATGTTTTTCATCATGGGAACATTCCCATTGTATGTTTCATCCTGCTTACAATGCTTTCTGTTTCATGTCATAGAGTAAGTGAGGTACATGTAATAAGGTGTTCCCAAGGTATATGTTTGTAGGTAACAAGCAGTACTACTGCATATGGTATCAAGTGATCAAAGCATTTCATGTTATGGTGTTACAAGTTATTAATAAGAGTAGGTTTTTTTCCCTGTGCTTCCCTCAGTCCTATCCAACCTAGGTTTTCCCTTACCGTCTATCCGGTGTCCCTAAACTTCCCTACCCTGTCCACAACCTCTCCCTAACCCTCTTACCCCCACTGGCTGCCACATGGTGTCCTGTCTATTATAGATATCAGGTACCTGTGCCAACCACGGTGGGAGAGTCGACTTCATTCGGCTTCTGTGGTTCGGGGGAGAGTGTCGACCTCTCTTCCCATTATTGTGTATCTTGACATAATAAGCCACCCCCATATTGGGATACTTAAACCACCCAAGCCAAATGGAAGTGACTCCTCCGCCTCCAAGATATTCTGTTAGAATTAGCTCAGGCAAGTCAAGAATCTGATAACTTGAAGACTTAAGTACAAAGTTTGGTTGCTCAGAGAACTCCATTAGAAGGAGCTAGCGCAATGGGAGCTGCCTCTTCCTGTCAGAATTCCACAGTAATTGTCCACCCTCCCAGTAGTGTCCCTTTGGCAGCACCCAAACGTTTTTCGGGTGATCCTCGAAAGTACATGATGTTCCTTACACAATGTAGACTACATTTCCTGTGTAAACCCACGGCCTTCGAGACTATCCAGGCTGAAACGGCTTTTCTTATTTGACTGAGGATGCCGCAGCATGGGCAATGCCCTTGGTACAGAAAGATGATCCTCTATTATATAACTGGGATGGGTTTTTTGGCACATTTTGGCAGACTATTTGATCATAGAGAGGTGTCTCTAGGTCAGGATAATGAATTGTTGGGATTAAAACAAGGAGCGCGGGATCTAGTAACGTATGTATCTCAGTTTAACAGGCTAGTCATAGAGACTGAGTGGCCGGCAGCCAAACAAACAGTATTATTTTATCAAGGATTACGGGAGGAACTCAAAGATGCCACTGCGCAAGTGGAACCCCAACCGCGAACATGTACTGCTATGATATATTTAGCTCTGAGGTTGGATCATCACATGAACGAAAGGAAAGGTGATAAAAAGAGACCGGAAGCAGCGCCTTTTGTACGGCTAGACAGAAGTAGGGGAGGAAGGACAAGTGAAGTAGAAGCCATGCAGATTGGAAGTGTCAGAGGGCCATTGTCGGTGGCAGAAAGGGAACAACGTAGGACCAATAAATTGTGTTTGTATTGTGGACAAGCAGGGCATTTTATACGGACATGTCCCAATACCCCTCAGAAGAGTGGTGAAAAGAGTGCAAAGGAGGCGGGAAAATAATTGGGCCGGCCTTGAGGGGAACACAGGTGTCAGGCCCATTAGAGGTAAGATTCCCTAGATTGATTGCAAATACTGTGGGTGGTAAAACTTCACATTTATACATTCTTGTGACATTATGTTTTGCTTTGACGAAACAGGAGGATATGGCCATGGTGGATTCAGGGGCCACAGGTAATTTTGTAGACATTACACTGGCTACTCAGCTAGGATTACCTGTAGTTGACAAGCAGCAGGTAGAAGGAGTCCAGTCGGTAGATGGTTCCCCATTAATATCAGGTCCCATACGACAACAGACTGAGAAATTGGAAATTATTTGTGTAGGAGGTCATCAAGAGGAAATTACCTTTGACCTTATAGCAACCCCGCAATTTGGGTTGATACTGGGGATGCCATGGTCAAAACTGCATAACCCGCAAATTGATTGGGAACTACAGACAGTAAAGTTTGATGAATAACGGTGAAAAGAACACATTCTACCCGAAACAGGCCCCGCAGCATTGTTAATTGAGAAAGTAGCAGGGCCCCAAGTGGTGGGAGCAGTGGGAGAGAGAATTCCCTCACAGTATATGGAATTTGAGAAAGTGTTTGACAAAAGAGTGACGGAACAGTTGCCTCCTCATAGGACCTATGATTGTGTTATTAAACTAGAAGAAGGGGCAAAATTACCCTGTAGTAGAATATACGCCCTCAAGGAAAAAGAAAATGAACACTTACGAGAGTATCTTGATGAAATGTTGTCTAAGGGATTTATTAGGCACTCTACTTCTCCAGTTTCTTCACCATTATTTTTTGTTCCCAAGAAGGAAGGGACATTACGCACATGCATAGACTATCGTGCATTAAACAAGGTGACCATCAAGAATCGATTTCCTTTACTTTGATTTCGGTTCTATTGGACCAGGTAAAGAATGCAAAGATATATACTAAATTGGATCTAAGGGGAGCCTACCATTTGATACGGGTAAAAGAGGGAGATGAGTGGAAGACGGCATTCAGAACTAAGGTTGGATTATTTGAGTATCTTTTCATGCCATTTGGTTTGTATAATACCCCCGCAGCTTTTCAGTTTTTATGCAAGAGGTATTACATGAGTTTATTGATCTCTTTGTGATTGTGTACATTGATGACATTTTGATTCATTCAGATTCCCCAGAGCAACATGTAAAACATGTACAAGCAGTATTGAAAAGGTTACAAGAATATCAATTATGTGTGAAATCAGAGAAATGTGCATTTCATGTAAGCCAAGTGGAGTTTTTGGGGTTTATATTGACAAACACCGGAATTGTGATGGACCCAAAGAAGGTTCAAGCAGTGTTGAACTGGCCTTCTTCACAATGTATAAAAGACATACAATCCTTCCTGGGGTTTGCCAATTTCTACAGATGTTTTATTGGTAACTTCTCCAAGATCGTTACTTCAATTACACAACTACTAAAAAAGGTGGTGAGGTTTACATGGAGTGTGGAGGCAGAGCAAGTTTTTCAACAATTAAAAACAGCATTCACTACCGCTCCTGTGTTAAGACATCCTAATCAAGAGAGCGCCTTTCAGGTGGAGACAGATACTAGTAATGTGGCAGTAGGAGCTATTTTATCACAGAAGGATGAAAAGGGAATATTATATTGCATCCTGTGGCTTTTTTCTCTAAGAAATTGTTGGGGTGTGAACAAAATTATTCCATCACTGATAAAAAATTGTTGGCCATTCGGTTAGCATTTGTGGAATGGAGACATTATTTGATGGGTGCAAGACATCAGGTGGTGGTGGTAACAGACCACAAAAATTTGCAATACTTCAAAACGGCACAATCACTGAGCCCTAGACAGCTATGTTGGTCTCAATATTTTAATGAATTTGATTTTGTGGTTACATTCAGACCAGGTAGTAAGAATGGAAAAGCGGATGCTCTATCTAAACAACAAAATGTGGATAATTCAGTAGGGGAAATTAAGACTATTATTTCACCTGAAAGAATTGTTGGGGCTATTACACAGAAAGTCATTGAGCAGGTCAAGAAGGCATTACCAGTTAGACAATTGCAAGAATGGAGTAAAACTAACCCTGTACGTACCATATGGGAGGGTTTGCCCTATCATCAGGGTAGACTGTATTTACCCACCAAGGAATTACAGAAGCAAGCATTATACTGGTGCCATAATTCTCCATTGGCAGGGCATGCAGGTTTGAGAAAAATGCAAGAGATGTTAGGAAAATATTTCTGGTGGCCCACATTAAAACAAGAAGAGAATTACTTAAAGTTGTGTGAGAACTGTGCACGTAACAAGGCAGAGCATGGGAAGAAGAGAGGGTTGTTACAACCACTACCAACCCCGGGTCAGCCATGGACTTCCATTTCGATGGATTTCTTTATGGATTTACCTCCTGATAATGGTTTTGATACCATTTGGGTAGTGGTGGACTTCATGTCTAAACAGGCTCACTTTGTTCCATGTGTAGGAATACCAGGAGCAGGAAAGTTGGCAGAGTTATTTTTGCAACATGTGGTCAGATTGCATGGGTTACCAAAGTGTATCATTTCGCATAGAGGTTCACATCAAGAGGTCATCAAGAGGAAATTACCTTTGACCTTATAGCAGCCCCGCAATTTGGGTTGATACTGGGGATGCCATGGTTAAAACTGCATAACCCGCAAATTGATTGGGAACTACAGACAGTAAAGTTTGATGAACAACGGTGTCAAGAACACATTCTACCCGAAACAGGCCCCGCAGCATTGTTAATTGAGAAAGTAGCAGGGCCCCAAGTGGTGGGAGCAGTGGGAGAGAGAATTCCCTCACAGTATATGGAATTTGAGAAAGTGTTTGACAAAAGAGTGACGGAACAGTTGCCTCCTCATAGGACCTATGATTGTGTTATTAAACTAGAAGAAGGGGCAAAATTACCCTGTAGTAGAATATACGCCCTCAGGAAAATGAAAATGAACACTTACGAGAGTATCTTGATGAAATGTTGTCTAAGGGATTTATTAGGCACTCTACTTCTCCAGTTTCTTCACCATTATTTTTTGTTCCCAAGAAGGAAGGGACATTACGCACATGCATAGACTATCGTGCATTAAACAAGGTGACCATCAAGAATCGATTTCCTTTACCTTTGATTTCGGTTCTATTGGACCAGGTAAAGAATGCAAAGATATATACTAAATTGGATCTAAGGGGAGCCTACCATTTGATACGGGTAAAAGAGGGAGATGAGTGGAAGACGGCATTCAGAATTAAGTTTGGATTATTTGAGTATCTTGTCATGCCATTTGGTTTGTGTAATACCCCCGCAGCTTTTCAGTTTTTTATGCAAGAGGTATTACATGAGTTTATTGATCTCTTTGTGATTGTGTACATTGATGACATTTTGATTTATTCAGATTCCCCAGAGCAACATGTAAAACATGTAAAAGCAGTATTGAAAAGGTTACAAGAATATCAATTATGTGTGAAATCAGAGAAATGTGCATTTCATGTAAGCCAAGTGGAGTTTTTGGGGTTTATATTGACAAACACCGGAATTGTGATGGACCCAAAGAAGGTTCAAGCAGTGTTGAACTGGCCTTCTCCACAATGTATAAAAGACATACAATCCTTCTTGGGGTTTGCCAATTTCTACAGATGTTTTATTGTAACTTCTCCAAGATCGTTACTTCAATTACACAACTACTAAAAAAGGCGGTGAGGTTTACATGGAGTGTGGAGGCAGAGCAAGTTTTCAACAATTAAAAACAGCATTCACTACCGCTCCTGTGTTAAGACATCCTAATCTAGAGAGAGCCTTTCAGGTGGAGACAGATACTAGTAATGTGGCAGTAGGAGCTATTTTATCACAGAAGGATGAAAAGGGAATATTGCATCCTGTGGCTTTTTCTCTAAGAAATTGTCGGGGTGTGAACAAAATTATTCCATCACTGATAAAGAATTGTTGGCCATTCGGTTAGCATTTGTGGAATGGAGACATTATTTGATGGGTGCAAGACATCAGGTGGTGGTGGTAACAGACCACAAAAATTTGCAATACTTCAAAACGGCACAATCACTGAGCCCTAGACAGCTATGTTGGTCTCAATATTTTAATGAATTTGATTTTGTGGTTACATTCAGACCAGGTAGTAAGAATGGAAAAGCGGATGCTCTATCTAGACAACAAAATGTGGATAATTCAGTAGGGGAAATTAAGACTATTATTTCACCTGAAAGAATTGTTGGGGCTATTACACAGAAAGTCATTGAGCAGGTCAAGAAGGCATTACCAGTTAGACAATTGCAAGAATGGAGTAAAACTAACCCTGCACGTACCATATGGGAGGGTTTGCCCTATCATCAGGGTAGACTGTATTTACCTACCAAGGAATTACAGAAGCAAGCATTATACTGGTGCCATAATTCTCCATTGGCAGGGCATGCAGGTTTGAGAAAAATGCAAGAGATGTTAGGAAAATATTTCTGGTGGCCCACATTAAAACAAGACTCAGAGAATTACTTAAAGTTGTGTGAGAACTGTGCACGTAACAAGGCAGAGCATGGGAAGAAGAGAGGGTTGTTACAACCACTACCAACCCCGGGTCAGCCATGGACTTCCATTTCGATGGATTTCATTACGGATTTACCTCCTGATAATGGTTTTGATACCATTTGGGTAGTGGTGGACTTCATGTCTAAGCAGGCTCACTTTGTTCCATGTGTAGGAATACCAGGAGCAGGAAAGTTGGCAGAGTTATTTTTGCAACATGTGGTCAGATTGCATGGGTTACCAAAGTGTATCATTTCGGATAGAGGTTCACAATTCACCTCCAGGTTTTGGCGTGCCTTTTGTCAGATGCTGGGAATCAACTGTGCGCTCTCTACTAGCTATCACCCTCAAACTGACGGGCAGACAGAGCGTGTGAATCAGACATTAGAGCAATATTTAAGAGGGTATTTGGGAGATGGCATAGATTCCTGGGTACAAGCCTTATGGTTGGCAGAATTCACCTACAATAATACCTATCATACCTCCCTGGGAATGGCACCAAATGAATGTTTATATGGTCAAGTGCAGAATATGCTACCAGAACATTTGCCAGAAGTAGGGAACATGCCAGTGTTACACGAGCGAAAGCAGTTGCTTTTGGAGGTCAGGCAAAAGGCACGGGAGAATCTGGAACAAGCAAAAAGACAATATAAGATTCAGGCGGACAAACATCGACAAGCAGGTCCCATATTTGCAGTGGGGGATAAGGTGTGGTTGTCCATGCGTAATCTAGCCTTGATAGGTTCACAGAAATTTCTACCTCATTTCATTGGGCCCTACAAGATAATTAAATGTGTGTCTGCCACTGCCATGAAATTGCGTTTGCCAAAAAATGTACCTATCCATCCAGTATTCCATGTATCTTTACTTAAACCCGCAGCTCCGGGAATGACGACTAAGAGACCTCCAGCCATCATGAAAGAAGGTCAGATGGAGTATGAAGTGAAAAGTATTCAGGATGCCAAGAAAAGAAATCAATGGTTATGGTACTTAATCCAATGGAAAGGATATGGACAGTTTCTTGGGAGCCGGCGGAAGGAGTACATGCACCAATGTTGGTTAAACAGTTTCATCAGCAACATCCGGATAAGCCAGGTCCTGGGAAGGGCCCTCGGAGAGGAGGTAATGTTAGGAATAAGGGCAGACCTGTGGTTCAGGGGCTAAGAACGGGCTAAAACACTAAAAGACTACAATTCCCAGCAGCCCTTGGGAGACTGGGTAGTTTACTGCCGTGCGTGCGTGGGCCAGCTGATCCTGATTATCAACGGTTTATGAAGGGCCCACGACGCACGGCAGGTGTGGCTTATTTTGGATTCGGAGGACGAAGCTGCGTCGGAGAAGTCAGGAGCCGCTCGTTCATGGAAATTGCAGGAATGCAGAGGCGGCGGGCGTGAGCAGGTTTGCAGTCTTGAGAGGAATTATCAAGGCAGCTGCTACAGGCTACTGCAAGCATCGTCAGGAAAGGCTCTGGAGCCTCCCGGACCTAAGATAAGTGCGGGAAGGGCTTTATTTCTTTTGAAAATGCACACACTGACCGCGAGCACGTTATCAGAAGGACTTAAGGCATGTTAGGGTTGGGGCAGCTCCCATTTTTGGACGCATCAAACGTGTGTTCTGGGTTGTTTGAATGTATGTATTATCCCCAAAATTACTGCCAATGAGTATGGACTGCTAACTCTATGCAAGTGGAGAAATTACTAAACAAGCACTTAGCACATCTCTAGGTTAAGGCTGAAAGAGTGCATTTTGGCAAAACGATATGCTTATATGTGAAGTACTGTTCATGTTCTTGTTTGTAAGTGTTGCATTAGCCAGCCCAGGGGGCCATGCGTTATGTCGTTCATCATGGGAACATTCCCAGTGTATGTTTCATCCTGCTTACAATGCTTTCTGTTTCATGTCATAGAGTAAGTGAGGTACATGTAATAAGGTGTTCTCAAGGTATATGTTTGTAGGTAACAAGCAGTACTACTGTATATGGTATCAAGTGATCAAAGCATTTCATGTTATGGTGTTACAAGTTATTAATAAGAGTAGGATTTTTCCCTGTGCTTCCCCCAGTCCTATCCAACCTAGGTTTTCCCTTATCCTCTATCTGGTGTCCCTAAACCTCCCTGCCCTGTCCACAACCTCTCCCTAACCCTCCTCCCCCCACTGGCTGCCACGTGGTGTCCTGTCTATTATAGATATCAGGTACCTGTGCCAACCATGGTGGGAGGGTCGACTTCATTCGGCTTCTGTGGTTCGGGGGAGAGTGTCGACCTCTCTTCCCATTATTGTGTATTTTGACAGACAGTCCTTGTTACTGCATGGATGGGTGACTAAATGGGCATCTGATTTTTTTTCCGGAACCATGCTTCTCTCATTGCTTGAAAGTTTTGCACTCAGAGACCATTTTTTGCCTTTTGGTGAATTGTATTCATGTATTTGTAGTCTCCAAAGCAATAATAAAAAAAAGATATTTTTACAGCAACAGTCTGTTTCCTATCCTGGCAGTTACTGAGACAAACCCTGCTTAGCGACAAAGTGAGTAAGAGGTTAGCCCCCTAAGGCCATGTTGCCTATTAAATGAATCCACCATACAAGACCACTTTGAGAAACATGGCCAAAGGGGGCTGGATCCTTGCTCGCTTTGAAACTAAGCAGGGTTGGTCACAGTTACTGCATGGATGAGAGACAGTCCACAGTCACAATTGCTGATTTGTTTCTTAGTTTTAAATATCTCATAAAACATGGCAATCACTTTATTTTCTTTAAACCACACTACTGTCATACCTTGAACGTTTTGCACAGAAAAAATGTCCTTGCCTTTTTCTCAATTGCATTCTGGTAGTTGTAATCTCACAGTCAAGATGGGGGGAAAAATGCCACAATTGTACACCTTTTACCTAACTTAGTTCTAGAAGGATGTATATATTGGAGGGACACTATGGTATGTGTACTTTATAAAGCAGAGTATTGTTGAAAGCCAGACATGGGGGTGAGGAGGGGAAATGATTAGAGGGCAAGTACATCATGAGTATGTGCCCTCAATGTAGCAAGAGAGTTTGCAATCCTGAACACTGGTGCAGTTATTTTACTCTGATTGTGGCTGCTTTTCATGGCACCAGCAAAGGATACATGTGAGTGGACAGCACAACTTTTTTTCAGAGGGTGGACGCAACCCTTGGCAAGCTTGCTCAAATATTTAGCTACCAGGATTTTACTCAGGTTGTCCTGTTCCCAGGTCAGACGCCTTCTCACAAGCCCACAAGCACTTGTGTTTCATATTGTGATTTTGTTTTCCATGAATTAATTTACTACAGATTGATGGTTTTAAAAGGTGAGCAATTTTTATACTTAGCCAGCACATTTATTGGAACATTTCCTCTCTCAGGTT
Source organism: Ambystoma mexicanum (assembly GCA_002915635.3). Classification (NCBI taxonomy): domain Eukaryota; kingdom Metazoa; phylum Chordata; class Amphibia; order Caudata; family Ambystomatidae; genus Ambystoma; species Ambystoma mexicanum. The sequence goes on along the minus strand of PGSH02009345.1, from coordinate 2,311 downwards.
AGTTTTCTTGTATTCATTACTTTTTTTTAAAGTCCAATGATATTTTGTCTTGCACACTTTCATCTAAGGAGTAGGTATATTGAACTGCATGTGTATGTTTCACTTTAAGGTGTATGTTCTCTTACTATGCATATATTTGTAGAGGAGTAGCCAAATTCCTTTACACCAAGTCCCACCCCTCTGCTAGCTGTGTGCTGGAGACCAGAGGTCATGCCAAGTTAAATACCAGTAACTGTGACAATTCCGTGGGAAGTTCTCGAAACAAGGTATCCATTAAGAAAATCTTATATATCTCTGTACCCCCGAAGAGATGATGACCCAATGGGAGCATTCCCCGAAAGACAGATGGTCTCTTGAAAGAAGCGCCTGAAGAAGTGGAAAGAAAAGGTTGGTGAGAGAAGACAATGCATAGACAATACAGAATCTGATGTCGAAATAAAGCATTGAGTAAGCTTTTATGTGCGGAATGAAGAGCACTGCAGAAAACACAAGCTGTTTTACAATTGTACAGACACTGCAATGCAAGTAGGCTAAGTATTCTTAAGGTTAGCTATACGTATTATATAGACTGTAGGAAGTGCCACCAAAATATGTGTATATAGAGTTCTGGACATTCGTTGATACGATTTTAGTAAGCGAGTCTCCATGAAGTAAGACAGATTGGAAGAAACGTTTGTGTTGCAGAAAATTAAAGGCTTGAATCCGAAGCAAGACCAAGGAGGCTGTCTGGCTTGATGTCAAAGACTGGAAGCAGCGAAGAACCAAGGCCAAGTTCAAAGACAATGTGAATGGCAAACGTCATGAGTGATGAAAGATATTGGGCTAATTGGATGGGGAGATACGGTCAAGTTCACCCATCAGCACCTGGGGTACCAGCTTACGTGCTGCTAGAGCATCAAATGTTCCAGACGGGTACAAGCATGCCTACCAATTGTAGAAGTCTGTATAACGAAGATCTGTATAGTTTGAGAGCCAATGAAGTGTTATGTTTCTAATTACTGTTGAAGATGACTTGCAATTAGGGAGGGCATGAGCGCCCACCTGACTAAACAAAGCCACTCACGATCCTATCCCAATTTGAAGGTATACTTAGATGTTCCCCTTAAGCCTATCATAATCCCATGTACGTTTTCTTAGTTTGCCATGTAGGGTGACATCATGTATGAAAAGGTTTTGCTATATCGGGAGGATAGCTCAGGGGCAATGTGCTTGCCTTGGAAGCAAGATGACACAGAAAAACACAGGTTCAATCCCCGGGTCCGTGCTTAGAAACCTCTATGTTATAAATAACCTGTCATATCATATAAATGTGATTTTTCATGTTAAACTATGAGATTATGCTGTGCGATGTCCGTTGTACTCCCTATTTTAGATAATTGAAAATAAAACAGAGTTATTTGCCAACTTCCTGAGTCCATCTTACTGCTTCATGTAAGAAGTTATTTTCCATCCCATCCATAGTACGATGTGCTACTTTGAGTAAAAGAGCCTCCGGGTTCAGATTTATGTGTGCCTGCTTTTTATTTTCGCTATCAGGCAAAAGTACCTTTGCATATGTTATTTTTTGCACCTGGAATTTTTTTTCCTTTTACCTGCTGCTTAAATGCGATTACTAGTGGTTTTGCAATGTATGACAACAATCACCAAGAGAACGGCCATTAAACAAGAGGCTTGGATCATGCTGTTTAACCAAAGTGTGTGATCCTCTGCTAAAGATTTAATCACACAGGGCATTAACTTAACACACTGGGAGTTCTCAAAACCTGCAATATTTTATGCATAATCAAAAAAAGAGATATCTTTAAAGCTACAGTGACATCAGGGGTGAAATATCACTGGTGACCCAGATCTCCCATCCATACAGTAACTAGGGCCTACCCTGCTTATCTTCTAAGTGAGGAAAAGGCCACCCCCTTAGGGCAGGGTGCCGAATAATTGAGCCAAATTTTACAAAACCACTTAGGGCAACATGGCCTGAGGGGGTAGGACCCTTCCTCACTTTGAAGCTAAGCAGTACTGTGTACATATTCATGGGTGCCAGCTTCTGATTTTTGCTATGGGTGCAGAAAGTACCTTGGCATATGTTATTCTTGGAGCCGGTAATTTTTGTCCTGTTTCCGTGCTGCTTAAATGTGGCTAGTTGGGGCTGTGTGATGTATCACAACAGTCACCAGGAGACCGGCCATAAAACAAGGGGCTTGTAGCACGGGACAGGACATTTTGGCACAGCCAGTTAGGCGCACGCCGTTATGGTGCGTCCTTTTCGCCGCAGGTCCCATTTGGGTGCACCCAGTTAGATGCAGCCAGTTGG